>JZKD02S1757621.1:94624-110832 GCA_000966675.3 Picea glauca | reverse complement strand
TGTAAAGGATAGATCCCTGGACACCTTTCATTTTGGAGAAGATAGATTCATAAGGAATGATCCACTAAATATAGTATGTCACCACTGACACACTTGTAAATACATTTATGGCATTACCAAAATGAAGTGTGGTAAGAGGAAAAAGTGCACAGAAGAGCCACATCTCTAGAAGAAGTGGTTTTCATAATTGGAAGTAGCGACCGAGGGAGAAAATATAAAAGGAAAGAATAGATGGAAATAGAGAGACTGGAAAACAAGATACTTGAAAAGGAAGCAACAGTAGCAACATAAAAGTAAATAATAGAAATAGAAGCTAAAACAATGAGACTCTAGAAAGAAGCTAAGGAAAAGAAGAGGAAAATGAATTGATATTGGCCAAAGAAGAAGAGGCCATGAAGAAGAAGGAGGAAGTGGAAGAGAGAAACAATAGAGAGGAAGAAGAAAATAAAAGAGAAGAGGAAGCCAAAATTTCAAATCCCATGGACATTAGAAATTCCTATCGTGAAGCTATGTGCAACACCCTGAGCATATCCATCATACGAGGTAATTTCCCTCTAGGTGAGTGTGGTTTGGGTAAATTCACCCCTTCTATGTTGAATGTAGTTGTAGTTCTAGATTCTTTTGTTTTTTACAAGACCAAATCTAGAGTAGTAAAACAATCACATAAGAATCTCAAGCTACCAAGAGTTATTGAACTCATGGTCACTATTGAAACATCATTGATTGTAGACATGAGAACAAATTTGTTTCCATGATTTCCATGAGTGTCTCTTTTTCCCAAGCTTCAAAATTAAACATATGAAGCATGACCAAGGAAATTGAAGAATATAAACTAAAGGTGGAAAATATGGAACAAGCGATGGCCCATTACAAAGCATATATGACCAAGTTATCTAAGTTCCAGTATTTCACCTTTGGACTTGAAGGGGAACTCAACACCATTCAAAAGAAAATGACCACTAATGTATAAGAGTTTCAAGATCACGCCACCTAGTTTCTTACCTACCTTTAAAATGATAAATATAAAATGGTAGTGTTATTTAGATTGCATAATAGCATGTATGAATTGAAAAAATGGCAAGAAAAATAAAAACACACCCCTAAAGAATTTCCTAGGATGACATAAAAAGGAAATTTGGCTCACTTTTGTAGCCGTAACAAACTGTCAAGCAACGAGTACATCACTAGAGAAAGATATCACTACTTCCGTAAACAATTAGAAATGTTTACACCTTTCTATTGAAAAAGTAATTGAAATATGTCACTTTCGATAACTTGGAGAGATGGGTGCACCAAGGCCCATGATAGATATCTTAAATGAGTTGGATGAATGTATTAGAAACTAGGGAATCACAAGTGGGATAATCCAAATAATTCNGGGAACCAAATCAAAGTCAATATTTCTTCAGGTTTGGAAGTAGGAGGAATTGAATAGTGGACAATGGAGAAAGACCATGAAGATGAGACATATGTAGTGAGTTAAGTTGTGGCAAAGAAGGGAAATTATATGATGTGAGTTAAGAGATCATCTCAGAGAAGGTGTTAAGATATCATCTCAGAGATTATCCTATGACCATTCACCAATATGTTTGTAGTCGTGTATCTGGATGGCATTCTAATTTACAACAAGACTTGGGTTAAACGCTTGCAGGATATTCAGTAGGTTTTACACACCCTGCAACAACACAAGCTATATGCCAACTTGGAAAAATGATCCTTCGGCATGTACAGGGTCCATTACCTGGGCTACATCATTGATCAACATGGTGTGTATGTGGATCCAACCAAGATCCAAGGCATCTATGACTGGCCAGCCCCAACAACACTCACTGAGCTTCAAAGCTTCTTGGGCCTTGCCAATTTCTACCGTAGGTTCGTGTTGGGATTCTCCCATATTGCATGCGCTCTTAGCCAAATAAATAGGGGCAGCGGTAAGGAAAAATTTGCGTGGGGTCGTTCCCAACAACAAGCATTCAATGATTTGAAGTAACGCTTGTGCTCAACCCTGGTACTTTCACTATCAGACCTGCAACATCCCTTTGAGATCAAGACAGATGCTTCAGACTATGTTGTGGGGGTCGTTCTCACTCAGCACAACCACCCCGTGGCCTATCATAGTGAGACACTGTCAGATAGTGTCTGTAATTACCCTACTTATGACAATGAAATGTACTCCATTGTGAAAGCCTACTGCTAGTGGAGACATTACATTCTTGGGAAGGAGACAGTCATCCACACTGATCATAAGCCACTATAGTTCATGTAAACACAGGGAAACTTGCAGAATGACCACCATCAAAAGTGGTCCACATACTTGCAGAAATTCCACCTCAACATCAAGTATAAAATATGAAGCACCAATCGCATTGTTAATTGCCTCAGAAAACTGCCATTTGCGGAACTCACCATGGTGCTAGACTCTTGCGGTCATGAGAAATATGGATGGCCTCAACTCTATGAGACAGACTCTGAGTTCGCCACCACCTGCCAAATGTTGGGTGAAAATGCAGTTGTCGATAATTTTCATCTTCAAGATGGGTTGTTGTGTCATCTGGGCCATATCTGTGTTCCATCAGGTGAGAGAGTGAAGCTGATCTAGGAAGCCCACTACAGTTGGGTGGCAAGACAATTCAGTATCAAAATGATAGTGGTGATGCTACAGAAACATTTATACTAACCGAAACTTCGACATGAGGTCAACAAGTATATCAAGTCCTGCACTGCTTGCGTTATTTCCAAACCGACGATTAAGAAATAGGGCTTGTACACCCCTCTTCCTACTCCTGATAGGCCATGGAAATCCATCTCAATGGACTACATGTCGGGCCTCCCATCCACCAAGTGGGGAAATGACTATGTTTTTGTGGTTGTTGATTTCTTTTCTAAGATGGCAATTTTGGTTGCCTGGAAGAAGAGCATCACAACAAAGGCCACTACCAAGCTCTTCTTTGAACGAGTCTAGGTACATTTTGGAATCCCACAAACCATTTTCTTAGATCGGTATAGTCAATTTCTCATCACATTCTGGTCGAGCCTCTGGTCACTGTTGGACACCAAGCTCACCAAATCCATGGCTTTCCACCCCTAGACAGATGGCCAAACCGATGTTGTAAATCAAATGATTGTGCATATCCTTCGCATGTATAATTCAAAGCACCCTCACACATGGGATAAGATCCTTTCCTATGTCCATCATAGCTACAACTGAGTCCTGCATAGTTCAACCGACCACAACCCCTTTCAGGTGGGGTTGGGATTCCAACCATTGGGTCCCATAGATGTTTCACTTCCCCTTCTGGTCACCTCAACCAACTCATCCCCTGCTCCAACTGAATCTGAAAAAGCAACCCGATTCATTGAGAGAATCCAACACAGCTTCCAATAGGTTCATGATATCCTACAAAAGTCCAATGGCAAGTAAAAAAAGTGTCATGATCAACATCGAGTGCCACATAAGTTTCAGGTGGGCGACAAAATTTGGTTGCACTTGTAGAAAGAACGCCTTATAACACCCCATCGAAAGCTTCGTCCACTCCATTATGGGCCATACACTATCACTAAGGCCATGGGGGATAATGCTTTTGAGCTCAACATTCCTCCTTTCCTTGGCGTGCACCCAGTGTTCAACGTGGATCTCCTTCACCCTTATTTCCCACCATTATTGGACACCTCAGAAGTAACAGAAAAAATGACACCAACAGATCTCAACCCTGAATGCATACAAAATTCATCCAATGATCATATTTTGGACACAGAGATCAAGGGCACTCGACAACAAAGGATCCATCTTTATCGAGTCGTCAAAGCAAGGAAGCTCCTCCACTAAGGCAAGTGGCTCACCCGAGGCCAAATTCAGCAGAAATTTCCTCATATGATGGGGGACCTCAATGAAATGGATACCATTTATTACTAAGGAGGGAGAATTGATTCAGATGGATATCGGTGGCCACCCACCTTTTCCAACTAACTCAAAACATTTTTTTGACAATTTTGGCAATTTACTATTTTTAGCAGTTTTAACTTTTGGGGCCATTTTGAGGGCCTAAATGAAGGTTTTTCGGGACAAATATTCTCAATTATAGATGATTGCATGATTGAGCCCCCAAAATGAATCTCCTTGATGATACCTTTCCAACGGGCTATCACACGCCTAAAATGGAGATTGTATGAAAAAGTTACGACCACGGGAAGTTGATGTATTAACTTACCCAAACGGGGCCCACATGACTTTTGGCGCTTCATCTCCTAGGGTTAGGTTTTTGGATGTCTAGGGTTTTTGGAATTCTTGTTTATTGTAAAAAGGCCTTCCGAGCCTCATTGTAATCTTCTTCTTACAAATGCACGCAATCGTCACATCTCTTTTCAGAGATAAGCCGCCACCATTCTAGCAAGCTTGTTACCGTTGCATTTTATAGTTTCAACTTATTTCGTTATTGAATAGAAAACCAGTTTTACTGTATCTCTGTTATTTTTGTGTTACGCACCTGTTAATAATCTGTATTCATTTCATTCTACTCATAAAATCCGGATCAGTGGTATCAGAGCGGTTTGCTCCTTGTCATCTTAATGCATGTCCCCAACGAGGTCAGAGTACAAAGAGTTGGGTCTCGAGCTTGTTTCTCTTGAGAAAAGAAGCTCTCACACACCCAAGCGACCTCTCATGGTAGGAGAAAATAAATATGATTGGACAAGAGATCCTTTCAAACTGTTGATTGAGGAATCCCTCACACAATAGGGGAACGAGATGATGGATAGTTTCGCGCAAATCCTTCGGCAGTTACCAACAGGCGACGCATCTTCTTCAAACGGAGGCGCCACCCCCTTCAAGGTACAAATAAACTTCGATATTCCTATATTTGAAGGTCAGATAGACGCATATGCTATAGACAAGTGGTTGAATCTACTAGAAGGGTATTTTTCTGTCCATAACTTTTCAAATAGAGAAAAGATTGCTTTTGCACTCCTCAAAGTCGTTGCCCATGTCAAAGATTTGTGGGAAACTTTCTGTGAGTAAAAGGAAACAGAGGAAACCTCATTATTTTCAGTCATGGCCACCTAGGAATCCTTCAGGGATGCTATTAAGGAACAATACTACCCTGTTGGAAGTTATGATGATCTGTATACCAAATGGACCACACTGTGGCAAAAAAGAGACCAAGCAGTGGCATATTTCACAAATATCTTCCATACCTTGTGCACCAAGATGGGTATCAAATATTCAGAGAAACGTCTAGTGCTCAAGTATCACAGTGCTCTGCATAGATACATTCAGACTCAAATGGAATTTTCGGACATCTCATCCATGGGCACGACCTACCGATATGCCGTCAAAATCGAGCAGAAGCTCAAACAAAAGATGCAGCAATTTGGGCCTAGGAACCCCTCACAAAAAAATCCAGGAAAGGGTGACCCCAACCCACAGAACAAAGGACAGAGAAAAGATGGACAATATCAGGACAACCAATCCAAACCGTGAGCAAAGAAGGACACCGGAAAGACAAAGAAATATACCAGGAAGTGGTGCGACTTCCATAAGAGCCGTTGGCATAACACTACTGATTTCCACTCAAAGCAGTCATTGGTGGCTGAAGTGAAAGCCTCTGAATCAGATACATATTCTGACTCTGAGCCAAAACCAAAAAGGGGAAGATAGATCATTGATGTGGAACCCAGTGCCACCGTTTCTACCACCAAGCTCCATCCTGGTGAGCCAGATGAGACAGAAGAAGGAGAGTGCCTCTTCCATTAACAGATGTGGGTAAAAGGCACCCCGCTACACTTCATCATTGATAGTGGTAGCCAGAAGAACCTCATCTCAGCAGAGGTCGACAAGTGGTTGGCCTTGCCAACAATGCCACACCCATATCCCTACACCATTGGATGGCTCTTCCAAGGAAGCAATCTCCGCGTCAGCCAACAATGTCGACTGTCATATGACATCAAGCCCTTCAAAGACAAGGTATTGTGTGATGTTGCTCCTCTCAAAGTTTGTGATGTTATTTTGGGCCAACCTTATTTATGGAAACGTCATTTTGTATATGAGTCTAGGCCTCATAGTGTTATTATTACTTCAAACATGAAATTGTACAAGATACCCGAGGCAGTCCCACCTAGTTCTATTTCCTTGATCTATGCTAAGCAATGCAGGAAGGCCATCTCTCAGACGGGGAAGTTTCTCTTCTTCATGATTTGCTCTCAGAATAAGTGAAAGATCACAGCCACATCCAAGGTATCTGTGACCGACCTCTCCACACAACAGAAGCAAGTATATAAGGTCATGGAAGAATACTCAGATATCTTCTCCTCACCTACAAGGGTACCTCTGCACTGCTAGGTCAAGCACCCCATCGATCTGACACCCGATGCACCGTTGCCCAATGGGCCAGTCTATCGCTGCTCTTTATTAGAGAATGAGCAGATCAAGCGACAGATCCAAGAAATTCTCCACAAGGGGCACATCTGTCCCATATCATCACCTTGTGGGAGCCTAATCGTGTTTGTACAGAAGAAATATGGAACTTGGCGACTCTGTATTGATTACTGGGCTCTAAATAAAATCACAATCAGAAACCAGTACATGATTCCCCGAATTGACGACCTCCTTGATCAACTCATGGGGGCCAAATACTTCAGTAAGATTGATCTGAAGTCTGGCTACCACCAGGTCCTGATAGAATAGACAGATGTATGGAAGACCACCTTCAAGTCAAAGGAAGGCCTTTTTGTGTGGTTGGTCATGCCCTTTGGTTTGAAAAATGCTCCAGCCACTTTCATGAGGGTGATGGATGATATCCTGCGACCATTCACCAATACTTTTGTAGTGGTGTATCTAGATGACATTCTAATTTACAGCAAGACTTGGGTCGAACACCTGCAACATATTCAACAAGTTTTTCACACCCTGCGACAGCACAAGCTATACGCCAACTTGGAAAAATTCTCCTTCGGCATGAACATGGTCCATTACCTAGGCTACATCATTGATCAACATAGCGTGCATGTGGATCTAGCCAAGATCCAAGTCATCCGTGACTGGCCAGCCCCAACAACACTCACTGAGCTTCAGATCTTCTTTGGCCTTGCCAATTTCTACTGCAGGTTTGTGTTGGGATTCTCCCATATTGCCCGGGCCCTCATCCAAATAAACAGGGGTGGCGGAAGGAGAAATTTGCATGGGGCCATTCCCAACAACAAGCATTCAATGATTTGAAGCAGCACTTGTGCTCAGCCCCAGTACTTTCACTACCAGACCTGCAACATCCCTTTGATATTGAGACAAATGCTTCATACTATGTTGTGGGTGTCGTTCTCACTCAGCATGGCCACCCCGTGGCCTATCATAGTGAGAGACTATCAGATACTGTCCATAAATACCCTACTTACGACAATGAAATGTACTCCATTGTGCAAGTCTGCCTCTAGTGGAGACATTACATTCCTGGGAAGGAGACAGTCATCCACATTGATCATAATCCACTGTAGTTCATGCAGACACAGAGAAAATTGCAGAATGACCGCCATCAAAAGTGGTCCATATACTTGCAGCAATTCCACCTCAACATTAAGTATAAAACAAGAAGCACCAATTGCATCGATGATTTCCTTAGTAGACCGCTAGTCACAGAACTCACCATGGTGCTAGACTCTTGTGGCCATGAGACATATGGATGGCCTCAACTCTATGAGACAGACCCTGACTTCGCCACCACCTACCAAATGTTTGGTGCAAACGCAGTTGTCGATATTTTCCATCTTTAGGATGGGTTTTTGTTTCGTCTGGGCCATATCTGTGTTCCATCAAGTGACTGAGCGAAGCTGATCTGGGAAGCCCACTACAGTCAGGTGGTAGGACACATCGGTGTCGAAAAGACAGTGGATGCTATAGAAACATTTCTACTGGTCAAAACTTCGACAGGAGGTCAACAAGTATATCAGGCCCTACATTGCCTATGCTATTACCAAACTGACCATTAAGAAACAGGGCATGTACAACCCTCTTCCTAGTCATGACAAGCCATGGGAATCCATCTCAATGGACTACATGTCGGGCCTCTCGTCCACCAAGCAGGGAAATGACTATGTTTTTGTAGTTGTTGATCACTTTTCTAAGATGGCGATTATGGTTTCCTGCAAGAAGAGCATCACAACAGAGGCCACTCCCAAGCTCTTCTTTGAACGAGTCTGGGTACATTTTGGAATCCCACAAACTATTGTCTCAGATTGGGATAGTCGATTTCTCATCACATTCTATTTGAGCCTCTAGTCACTTCTGGACACCAAGCTCACCAAATCCATGGCCTTCCACCCCCAGACAGATGGCCAAACCGAGGTTGTAAATCGAATGATTGTGCATATCCTTTGCATGTATAATTAAAATCACCCTCACACATGGGATGAGATCCTTCCCTATGTCCATCATAGCTAAAACTGAGCCCTTCATAACTCAACCGGCCACAACCCCTTTTAGGTGGGGTTGGGATTCCAACCATTGGGTCCCATAGATGTTTCACTTTCCCTTGCGATCACCTCAACCGACTCATCTCCTGCTCCAACTGAAGCTAACAAAGAAACCCGGTTCATTGAGCGGATCCAACACATCCACCAACAGGTTCAGGATATCCTACAGAAGTCTAATGACAAGTACAAACAACGCCATGATCAACATCGGGTGCCACATAAGTTTCAAGTGGGCGATAAAGTTTGGTTGCACTTGCAGAATGAATGCCTTACAGGACCCCATTGAAAGCTTCGCCCACTCCATTATGGGCCATACACTATCACTAAGGCCATGGGGGATAATTATTTTGAGCTCAACATTTCTCCTTTCCTTGCTTGCACCCAGTGTTCAACGTGGATCTCCTTCGCCCTTATTTCCCACCATTATTGACACCTCAGAAGTAGCAGAACAACTGACACCAACAGAGCTCAACCCTGACTACATACAATAGGCATCCAATGATCATATTGTGGACACACATATCAAGGGCACTTGACAACAAAGGATCCATCTTAATCGAGTCGTCAAAGAAGGGCATCTCCTACACCAAGGAAAGTGGCTCACCCGGGGCCAAATTTAGCAGAAATTTCCTCATATGATGGGGGACATCAATGCAATGGGGACCATTGATTCCTAAGTATGGAGGATTGATCCATATGGATATCGGTGGCTACCCACCTTTTTCAACTAGCTCAAAACAATTTTCTGACAATTTTGGCAATTTACTATTTTTAGCAATTTTAACTTCTGAGGCCATTTTGAGGGCCTAATGAAGGTTTTTCAGGATCAATCTTCTCAATGATAACCAAAGGCATGATTTATCCCCCAAAATTAATCTCATTAATGATACCTTTCCAACGGGATATCACACACCTAAAACGAAGATCGTATGAAAAAGTTACGACCCCGGGAAGTTGATGTACTAACTTACCCAAATGGGGCCCACATGACTTTTGTCGCTTCATCTCCTAGGGTTAGGTTTTGGATGTCTAGGGTTTTTGGCATTCTTTTTTATTGTAAAAAGGCCTTCCTAGCCTCATTTTAATCTTCTTCTTGGGAATGCACGTAGCCGTCACATCTCTTCTCAGAGATAAGCCGCTACCATTCTAGCAAGCTTGTTTCCACTGCATTTTACAGTTTCAGCTTATTTCGTTATTGAATAGAAAACCAGTTTTACTGTATCTCTGTTATTTTTGTGTTAAGAACCTATTAATAATCTATATTCATTTCACTCTACTCATAAAATCCATATTAATGGTATCAGAGCGGTTTGCTCCTTGTCGTCTTAATGCATGTCCCCAACGAGGTCGGAGTACAAAGAGTTGGGTCTTGAGCTTGTTTCTCTTGAGGACAGAAGCTCCCGCACACCCAAGCAACCTCTCATGGTAGGAGAAAATAAATATGGTGGGACAGGAGATCCTTTCAAACTGTTGATTGTGGAATCCCTCACGCAACAGAGGAACGAGATGATGGATAGTTTCGCACAAATCCTTCGGTGACTAGCAACAAGCGACACATCTTCTTCGAACGGAGGCGTCGCCTCCTTCAAGGTACAAATAAACTTCGATATTCCTATATTTGAAGGTTAGATAGATGCAGATGTTGTAGTCAAGTGTTTGAATCTACTAGAAAGGTATTTTTCGGAAGTTATGATGACCTGTATACCAAATGGACCACACTGCGGCAAGAAAGAGACCAAGCAGTGCCAGATTTCACAAATATCTTCCATACCTTGCACACCAATATGGGTATAAAATATTCAGAGTGACATATGGTTCTCAAGTATCATGGTGCTCTGCATAGATACATCCAGACTAAAATGGAATTTTTGGACATCTCATACTTGGGCCTGGCCTACCGATATGCCATCAAAATCGAGCAGAAGCTCAAACAAAAGACGCGACAATTTGGGCCTGGGAACCCCTCACAACAAAAGCTAGGAAAGGGTGGCCCCAACCCATATAAAAAAGGACCAAGAAAATATGGGCAGTATTAGGACAAGGATTCCAATCTGCAAGCACATAAGGACACGAGAAAGACAAAGAAAGATACCAGTAAGTGGTGTGACTTCCATAAGATTCCTTGGCATAACACTGCTAACTGTCGCTCAAAGCAGTCGCTGGTGGCCGAAGTGAAAGCCTCTGAATCAGATGTGGATTCTGACTCTAATCCAGAAGCAGAAAGGGGAAGACGGATCATTGACGTGAAACCCAGTGCCACTGTTGCTACCACCAAGCTCCAGCCTGGTGAACCAGACGAGCCAGAAGAAGGAGAATGCCTCTTCCATTCACAGATGTGGGTAAAAGTCACCCCGATGCATTTCATCGTTGATAGCGGTAGACAGAAGAACCTCATATCAGCAAAGTTCATCAAGCAATTGGCCCTACCAACAATGCCGCACCCACAACCCTACACCATCGGATGCCTCTGCTAAGGAAGCGATCTCCGTGTCAACCAATAGTGTTGACTGTCATACAACATCAAGCCCTTCAAACACTAGGTATTGTGTGATGTTGCTCCTCTCAAAGTTTGTGATGTTATTTTGGGCCAACCTTATTTATGGAAATGTCATGTTGTATATGAGTCTAGGCCTCATAGTGTTATTATTACTTTGAACATGAAATTGTATAGGATACCCAAGGCAGTCCCAGTTAGTGCTATTTCCTTGATCTCTGCTAAGCAATGTAGGAAGGTCATCTCTCAGACGAGGAAGTTTGTCTTCTTTGTGATTCGCTCTCAGAATAAGAGAAATATCACAACCACATCCAGGGTCTTTGCGGCTGACCTCTCCACACAGCAGAAGCAAGTAGATAAGGTTGTCGAAGAATACTCAGATATCTTCTCCTCACCTACAGGGGTACCTCTGCACTACCAGGTCAAGCACCCCATCGATATGACCCCCAACGCACCGCTGCCCAATGGGTCAGTCTATCGCTGCTCTTTATTAGAGAATGAGGAGATCAAGCGACAGATCCAAGAACTGCTCCACAAGAGGCACATCCGTCTCAGTTCATCACCTTGCGGGAGCCCAATCATGTTGGTACAGAAGAAATATGGAACTTGGCGACTCTGTATTGATTACCGGGCTCTGAATAAAATCATAGTCAGAAATTGGTACCTGATTCCCCGAATCGACGACCTCCTTGATCAACTCATAGGGGCCAAATACTTTAGTAATATTGATCTGAAGTCTGGCTACCACCAGGTCCCGATAGAATAGACAAATGTATGGAAGACCACCTTCAAGTCAAAGGAAGGCCTTTTTGAGTGGTTGGTCATACCCCTTTGTTTGACAAATGCTCCAGCCACTTTCCTGAGGATGATGGATGATATCCTATTACCATTCACCAATACATTTGTAGTGGTGTATTTGGATGACATTCTAATTTACAACAAGACTTGGTTGGAACACTTGCAGCATATTCAACAAGTTCTACACACCTTGTGACAGCACAAGCCATATGCCAACTTGGAAAAATTCTCCTTCGACATGGACAAGGTCCATTACCTGAGCTACATCATTGATTAGCATGGCGTGCATGTGGATCCATCCAAGATCCAATTCATTCGTGACTGGTCAGCCCCAACAACACTCACTGAGATTTGTAGCTTCTTGGGCCTTGCCAATTTCTACCGCAGGTTCATGTTGGGATTCTCCCATATTACATGGGCCCTCAACCAAATAATTAGGGGTGGAGGTAAGGCAAGATTTGCGTGGGCCAGTCCCAACAACAATAATTCGATGATTTGAAGCAGCGCTTATGCTCAACCCCAATACTTTCACTACCATACCTACAACATCTCTTTGAGATCGAGACAGATGCTTCAGACTATGTTGTGGGCGTTGTTCTCACTCAGCAGGGCCACCCCATGGCCTATCATAGTGAGACACTGTCAGATACTGTCTGTAAGTACCCTACTTATGATAAATAAATGTACTCCATTTTTCAAGCCTGCTACCAATGGAGACATTACATTCTTGGGAAGGAGACAGTCATCCACATTGATCATAATCCATTGCAGTTCATGCAGACACAGGGAAAATTGCAGAATGACTGCCATTAAAAGTGGTCCACATACTTGCAACAATTCCATCTTAACATCAAGTATAAAATAGGAAGCACCAATCGTGTCGTTGATTTCCTCAGCAGACCACCAGTCGCGACACTCACCACAGTGCTAGACTCTTGCAGCCATGAGACATTTGGATGGCCTCAACTCTATGAGACAGACCCTGACTTTGCCACCACCTACCAAATGTTGGGTGCAAACACAGTTGTCAATAATTTCCATCTTCAGGATGGGTTGTTGTGTCGTCTGGGCCATATATGTGTTCCATCAAGTGAGCAAGAGAAGCTGATCTAAGAATCCCACTACAGTCGGGTGGCAGGACACTTCGGTGTCGAAAAATACAATGGCAATGCTACAGAAACATTTCTACTGGCTGAATATTCAATACGAGGTCAGCAAGTATATCACGTCCTGCACTGCCTGCGCTATTTCCAAACTGACCATTAATAAACAGGGCCTATACACCCCTCTTCCTACTCGTGACACCCCGTGGGAATCCATCTCAATGGACTACATGTCGGGCCTCCTGTCCACCAAGTGGGGAAATGACTGTGTTTTTGTGGTTGTTGATTGCTTTTCTAAGATGGCGATTCTGGTTGCCTGCATGAAGAGCATCATAGAAGAGGCCACTGCCAAGCTCTTCTTTGAACGAGTCTAGGTACATTTTGGAATCCCACAAACCATTGTGTCGGATCAGGACAGTTGATTTTTCAGCACATTCTGGTTGAGCCTCTGGTCACTGCTGGACACCAAGCTCACCAAATCCATGGCCTCCCACTCCCAAACAGATGGCCAAACCGAGGTTGTAAATCGAATGATTGTGCATAAAATTCGCATGTATAATTCAAAGCACCCTCACACATGGGATGAGAGCCTTCCCTATGTCCATCATAGCTACAACTGAGCCCTGCATAGCTCAACCAGCCACAGCCCCTTTCAGGTGGGGTTTGGATTTCAACCATTGGTTCCCATAAATGTTTCACTTCCCCTTGCGGTCACCTCGACGGACTCATCTCCTTCTCCAACTGAAGCTAAAAAGGAAACCCGGTTCATTGAGCGGATCCAACACATCCACCAACAAGTTCAGGATATCCTACAGAAGTCCAATGACAAGTACAAACAACACCATGATCAACATCGGGTGCCACATAAGTTTTAGGTGGATGACAAAGTTTGGTTTCACTTGCAGAAAGAATGCCTTACAAGACCCCATCGAAATATTCACCCACTCTGTTATGGGCCATACACTATCACTAAGGTCACGGTGGATAATTATTTTGAGCTCAACATTCCTCCTTTCCTTGGCCTGCACCCAGTGTTCAATGTGGATCTCCTTCGCCCTTATTTCCCACCATTATTGGACACCTCAAAAGTAGCAGAACAACTGACACCAACAGAGCTCAACCCTAACTGTCTACAAAAAGCATCCACTGATCATATTGTGGACACACAAATCAAGGGCACTCAAAAACAAAGGATCCAGCTTTATCGAGTCCTCAAAGCAGGGCAGCTCCTGCACCAAGGCAAGTGGCTCACCGGGTGCCAAATTCAGCAGAAATTTCCTCATCTGATGGGGGACCTCAACGCAATGGAGACCATTTCTAAAAAAAGCATCCAATGATCATATTGTGGACACACAAATCAAGGGCACTCAAAAACAAAGGATCCATCTTTATCGAGTCGTCAAAGCAGGGCAGCTCCTGCACCAAGGCAAGTGGCTCACCGGGTGCCAAATTCAGTAGAAATTTCCTCATCTAATGGGGGACCTCAACGCAATGGAGACCATTTCTT
This sequence comes from Picea glauca, assembly GCA_000966675.3. NCBI lineage: Eukaryota > Viridiplantae > Streptophyta > Pinopsida > Pinales > Pinaceae > Picea > Picea glauca. The sequence goes on along the minus strand of JZKD02S1757621.1, from coordinate 96,473 downwards.
CCTAAGGAGGGAGGATTGATCCATATGGATATCGGTGGCCACCCACCTTTTCCAACTGGCTCAAAACAATTTTTTGACAATTTTGGCAATTTACTATTTTTAGCAGTTTTAAATTTCGGGGCCATTTTGAGGGCCTAAATGAAGGTTTTTTGAGATAGAGATTCTAAACGATATAAAAAGGAATTATTGAGCCCCCAAAATTAATCTCCTCAACAATACCTTTCCAACGGGCTATCACACGCCTAAAACGAAGATCGTATGCAAAAGTTACGACCCCTGGAAGTTGATGTACTAACTTACCCAAACGGGGCCCACGTGACTTTTGGCGCTTCATCTCCTAGGGTTAGGTTTTTGGATGTCTATGGTTTTGGGAATTCTTGTTTATTGTAAAAATTCCTTCCGAGCCTTATTGTAATCTTCTTCTTGTGAATGCGCACAACCATCACATCTCTTCTTAGAGATAAGCTGCCACCATTCTAGCAAGCTTGTTTCCGCTGCATTTTACAGTTTCAGCTTATTTCGTTATTGAATAGAAAACCAGTTTTACTGTATCTCTATTATTTTTGTGTTAAGCACTTGTTAATAATATGTATTCATTTCATTCTTCTCATAAAATCCGGATCATGGAACCAATAAATTTGTACCATTGAGGAGAAACCTTGAGATTTCAGAGATAAGTCCATTAGAACCCATGAATGATTTCATTATCAAAATTCAAATCCTTGAATTTGGAGGTTGAGGGGATCTATTTTTTCTCTTTTTGTGCAAGAATCCCACATTTAAGTGATGAATCGACTCATGTATTTATTTAGTGACAAACATTTACACTCTACTATGATTATTTGCTTGGGTTCCTTGAAATGCTTCAAATTATCTTTTATTTGTGATGTGGATTTAATTTCAAAWTATGTTTTATTGGTATTTATCTATGGGTTCCATCATATATGATCATTCAATTCTTAATAATAATAAGCCTCATCAAATATTTTTATAAATAAAAATACAATTTTGAATTTCACCATATTTTCTTATTTTTAGCTTATTAATGCTAGAGGTGTCTTGGAGACATTCCAAATTGACCCACCCAAATCCTCTGTTTTGGGGAGAGATTAGATTGATTTTATTGACTTCTTTCTCCCAATGCCAATTACTATGAATGAACTACCATGGAAATACTTCATGTAGCATAACACATGGTTTTATGAGTTAAAGGTGTTAATGAATGCAACTATGTGAGACATTCTACAGCTTACAAACCTATGAGGTGTGGATCATTGCAGCTACGTGAAGCCTTTCTCTCATCTTACAAACCTGAGAGAAATCCCCTAAGAAGGGTACGTGGTTCCTGCCTTATATAGATCTAGGAACGTAGAGATGAACTCCTCCATTCAGAGAGTGAGAAGAACTCCAGATGATTATCCAGTGGGAAAGGTGATTTGATGAGTTGGACGTGCTTGTGGTTGAGAACAAGGTGAACGTGTGAAATCCCAAAGTGTTGAGTGCATCATCATGTGAACAAAAATGAAGATGATGTGTTAGCCTCCTATGAGTAGCAGAGTTGATGAGAAAATTACAGATGATTCTCCTGTGTGAGGCAGTGGGAAAGAATATTTGTAGAGTGAACGTGCCTATGGATGAGCACAGGTGAACGTGTGTAGATATGGTTCTTCTGTGTAATACAGTGAGCTAGAGCTATGACATCCCTATGGATGTGCCCCTAGCGGATGAGCACTCGTGGTTGTATTATATCCTTTTCTATATGTTTTTCAATAGTCAGACCTGCCTGTAACCCTAATTGTTATGTAAAGGGTACAGGTCAGCCCCACTTTAATGTGATTAATAATAAATG
>JZKD02S1757621.1:64515-74870 GCA_000966675.3 Picea glauca | reverse complement strand
TTTTGTTTAAGGAGAGGAAATCATCCTTTTCTTTGTCAAGAGTTTATCCCTCTCAGGTTTTTTGGTCTCTATCATAGCAGTTAGTAACGTAGGTTTGATTACAACAATAGCTTCCTTTTTCATTAAGAAGTTTTCCTTAAAATTTTCCTTTTATAGGGTTTTTAGAAAAGTGTGAGAGTCTTTTTTAATCTTCTTGTGTGTTATTTTTAGAGTGACTCTTTGCGATCTTCGCTTAGGCCAGAAGTTTCCATGGTCATTACTTGTTGAAATTTTTCCTTTTTGCTTTGTGAGCATTCAAATAAAATAAAAAAATCTTTTCTTTCTTTGTTTGGTTAAATACTTGTTGGTTTGCATTAGTAACCAGGAAAATTCTTTGCTTTCATAAGTTCTTGATGGTTTACTTAGACGATAAGTAGCTCGTAGTCAATTGAAATCATGTTTTGAGTTTGTTGTTAAAAGATCTTAGAAAATTTTATTTTGAAAAGTTGGTTAAAGAATTTAAAAGAGAAAATCTGAAGTTTTCAAGAAGTGTTTTGTTTCCAGCGTTCTGTTTATCTTTCTTTTCATGTCTCAAAACATCACTAGTTTCACTTTCATAACCTTTGACTTAAGACAAGCCATACAAATCAACGCTAAATCTAAAATTAATTAGACTTTTTATGTTTGTAGGGTCAACCAACTACTTTAGGGTTAGGGCCTTGAATTAGGTTGGAGAGGAAACTCTTTAAGGCCATTAAATCAAGCATTGGAGTCTGAGCTAGGGAGTGTGATGCAGGAGCATCACTCCAAGCCAGCTACGCACCAGCCAACCAACACATCAAGCACACATTCAATGGAAGGAGAGAGGCGTAGCCCTCTCGTTTTCCAAATTTTGAAAAATTGTATTAAATGTTTGTAAGGCTGGTAGATCCAAAGCCATGCATGTACACAGGCTTTAGATAAAGGTTGCCTTAAATGGTTGTAAGGCTGAGATCTAGATCCGATTCAAACTAGACAACCATTCAATGTAATTGAATGTAAATTAATGAGAGTTGGTGAGATGGAGGGAAGCACTCGAGGAGCCCCCTTTTGTAAAAAGTATCCTTTGTATCTGTAGGAGTTAGTGAGTTGGAAGAGAAGAGTAGAACAAATAATAGGTTAGAGAAGAGAAGAAGCCGTGACTCTGTTGCAGTCCAAGCTCACATTGTAAAAAGACATTTCATATTAATACAATCAGAGCAGTTTTTCCTGCATGTTATTCTGTGTATGTCTATGAATGTCTTTATGCATTTATGATATGTTGTAGATGTGTGTTTAGTTTGCATTTTCAGGTTACAGATAGAAGTCCTTGTCTGTTGGGTTCTTTGATTCTAGGTTTGGATTCTTTGTGACTTCATGCAAGAGGTTGCATGACAGAACACTGCGGGTTCTGTAAGCCGGTGCATAGAGTGCACTTCTGAATTCTACAGAATTTAGACAAAGACGTGCCAGGAGGGTGCACCAGAGGAAGTCATTGACTCAAGGAGGAAGCCTCAAGGTTGATGAACACCTTGAAGGAGAAACTGTGTAGAGGAGAGCACAGAGAGGAGAAGCAGAATTGTTGAGAATTCTGTAAAGGCTCTGCCGGGAGGGCATTGAGTAAATGCACAAGATGCATTGAGGAAAACTCTATTTTGAGTTCGGTAAGAAAACAGAGTCACTAGAGATTCTATAGAATCTCTTCCAGGAGGACATCATGTGAGTGCAAGGAGTGCACCGAGAATAACTTTCTGTCGAGTTCTAAGATAAGAGAAGTGCCAAGGAGGAGACACTCACAGGGTTAATGAACACCCTGTAGGCTCAGCAAGGCATGCTTGAGAAGGAAGTTGTAGAAGAAGGCACTCCCATCCCTTCAAAGAGAGAAAGGGATAGAGACATTTTAAGGTTTAGAGTAACAAAGTTCAGTGAGGAGGAACATCCCTTAGAATACAGGTGGGAACCAAGGTTATAGGCTTCACATAGAAGATGAAGGTTGAGGCATTTTGGAGCAAGAAGTATTCTAAGGGGAAGGAAGAAGCATAATCTTAGGAGGGAGAAAAAATGCCATTATATCAGTTGGAGAGGAAAGATATGGGTCATTGAAGTCTACGTCCAGACGCACGCAGAAAAGTGCACAAGGAAGAGAAACAGATCTGGGCCGTCAGATTTAGTGCAAAGGACTGATAGCCATCGGATCCGGAGGAAGGAGCACGGAGTTTAACCTCTGGGAGGTCGCGCAAGAGAGGAGTCGTATGGACGGTGAGAGGCCTTTATGAAGGAAGTGCCGAAGTTGCGAGAGTCATTGTATCTTGCAGAGTTGCAAGGTGGTTAGAGGCCGGTGAAACCCATCGCCCAGGATTCGAGGGTCAACATGAGTCATTGATCTCGTTTCAACCCACATCGTTGGATCATTTCGCAAATTTAGGGTTCGTGAGTTTGGAGGCCAGACCAAATTCTTAGTTTCGCGAAGTCCTGAGTTGTGAGGAGCAGGGAAGGAGATCCAAACCGTTGGATCCAAGCCACGGGAGAACCGTTGGATCAGAACCTCCATGTGGTATCGCATATTGGGGGTTCGGGGTTTGAAAGAATTCCTTTTCGACTGTAGAAGTCACAAAGTGTCGAGTGCCGAGGGCTTGTATGAACACATTGCACATCCGTTAGGTGGGGGAACGTGGTTGACAGGTGGCGTAACAAAAAGCGCCCAGAGAAAAGTGGAAGAAAGTGACAGGTGGTGGACACACGTCGCCTGGGAAGGAGTCAACCCATTGTTGAATTATTGCGTCTCAGGGGTTCGTAAAGGAGGAGCACGAGGGTTCAACATCCAACTCGCGAAGTCACAAGTTGCGAGTAGTACTGACACTTAGTCCTAGCCATTGGTTGTGTGTGGAAGGAACTAATAAAAAGGAGCCATACCCGTATCACATCTCGGGTATCGATGTTTGGAGGAAGAGGAGTCGAGGGTCATCGACTCATGAAATAGTGAGTTACGAAAGGTGCTTGCACTAAGGCCCGGTTGTGGTCGCATGGAGATGTAAGGCTCGCGCCTAGCGTTAAATTGCACAAGGCGGGTTTTCACGAGGACCTGTGGACCTGTGGACCTATGGGTTTTCAATAGGGATCCGAGGGAGCCTCTTCGGATCGCGGAGAATTTAGAACGATCCTATGCAGATCTTGGCCAGAGGGTCGGGGGTCTGTGCCAAGTGTTATCAGAGCCTGATTCTCTATCTATATACTGTAGGAAGAAGGAGGCAGAAGGAAAAGAAAACAATACTCTGATACGCAGTAGTTGTGGTATCAAAGAAGAATTTTGCTCGTATATTTCAGGAAAAAGAGGAAGCGAGGTGAAGAAGAGCCTGTAGGAGACAGGTAAAAGGTGAAGGTTGTTGCGGGACACAACAGTCAAATGGTAAAGTCAGGTGGACTGTAGGAGATACTGGAAACACTCACAGTTGCAGAGTGACAACAACAAGTTTGCCAGGAGGGTAGACAAGAACAGAAAGATGGCTACTGAAGGCCATGGATGCAGTGGAAAGAAGAACCATCAGTAGCAGAGAAAATATGAGATGGATAAAGAGCTCACTAAGATAAGGGTGAGAATGGAAGAGATTTCACTGCAGATGCAGCGGGATGCAAAGACACATTGGGTGTATGAATGGCCTCTGAGGAGGAAAGCAAAGTGGCCAGTCAAAAAATTGTTGGCCAAAGGACAATGAAGGCTATTAATAGGGTGGCTGAGGCATGTTGAACGTCTCAAAGGTGAATAAGAAATGGTTCACATATGTGAGCCAGAAGCTGGGATAAATCTAAGTTATGATGAAGAGGAGAGATCAATTAGAGATATCATAGACTCCCAAGTGGGCAGAGATGGACTTTCAATTTTCCAGGTGGGCAATAGAAAGAGATCAAGTGAAGGTCTTGTATACTGCCAGGGGGGTGGTGCTGAAAGTTCAAATTTCCAGGAGGGAACTGAGATGGGATCGACTGATCTCATAGACTGCCAGGTGGGTAGCAGAAAAATCCCATACTGCCAAGTGGGCAAGGGAGAACAGATGAACTTAGAGGTGAGTTCATATCAACAAGAGGAGCTGACAGAGAAGGAAGGTCAGAAAAGTATTATGATCATTGGAGGAATACGGATATTCCTACCAAGTAGTTGAATGGAGGTTGATGCATAGGGTGAAGGTGCAACAGAGGAAGAAGGACAACCAGCAAAAACTGTCATGAAAGGAGAATTGGGCAGACATCAGGAGATACCCCAATAGAAGGAGAAGAAGATGAGAATTTGGAAGAATGGCTCAAATATTTCAGCTAGGTAGATGAAACAAAGATAACTACAGCACTGGAAGCTGTAGCAGAATAAGAGCATGCAGATAAGATGCTCACTCCATGGGAGATGGAGTTGGAGATGCTAGAGGATTGGTTGAACCATCCAGAGCCAGTAGATGACTGCCATGAGAAGATAGTCATACAGATGTTAGCAGAGGAGCATTCCGAGGAATCTCTCAGAAATTTCAGCCAAGAAGCTGAATAGATGATGACTGCAGCGCTGAGGCCTACAACAGAAGGTGAATCAGAATTCCAGTCTGAGGAGAAGCTGGAGGAAGCTGGAGACACACCAGTAGGAGAACTGGAAGAAGCAAAGTTGTCAGAAGGGAAAGCTGAGAGAGACTCATTGATTAGACTACAGAACTGAATTTTTCCGCAGAGTGGCAAGCTGAGGCCACAGAGGAAGAAAATAGCATGGGGGATCTAGTTGATCTGCCCACTGATAAGGACGAAGAAGTGCAGCCGAGGAGACTGCATAAAGAGAGCTAGCCACTAGATCGACTGGACGAGGTAATTGAGAGAATCAAAAGGCTGATGTCGATGTCAGCAACAGAAACTGCTAGTGAGGAGGAGCTGAGCAGAGAAGAACATGTCATAGTAGTAGGGCACTAGATGCAGCAGTAGCAGCGAAGCAGTGGAGTAGATGGACAAATCCAAAGAACTGTTTGGGATCCAGGTGGATTTCAACAATGATGTTGGGAAGCTCATGAGCAGGAGCTCATGAAATTTTCACAGCAGAGGAGTATGATGCAAGAGAATCGCTCCAAGCCAGTTACACACCAGCCAACCAACACATCAAGCGTGCATTCAATGAAAGGAGAGAGGCGCAACGCTCTCATTTTCCAAATTTTGAAAAATTGTATTAAATGTTTGTAAGGCTGGTAGAGCCAAACCCATGCATGTACACAGGCTTTAGATAAAGGTTGCCTTAAATGGTTGTAAGGCTGAGATCTAGATCCGATTCGGACTAGACAACCATTCAATGTAATTGAATGTAAATTAATGAGAGTTGGTGAGATGGAGGGAAGCGCTCGAGGAGCCCCCTTTTGTAAAAAATATCCTTTGTATCTGTAGGAGTTAGTGAGTTGGAAGAGAAGAGTAGAACAAAGAATAGGTAAGAGAAGAGAAGAAGCCGTGACTCTGTTGCAGTCCAAGCTCACATTGTAAAAAGACATTTCATATTAATACAATCAGAGCGGTTTTTCCTGCATGTTATTCTGTGTATGTTGATGAATGTCTTTATGCGTTTATGATATGTTGTAGATGTGTGTTTAGTTTGCATTTGCAGGTTATAGACATAAGTCGTTGTCTGTTGGGTTCTTTGATTCCAGGTTTGGATTCTTTGTGACTTCATGCAAGAGGTTGCATGACAGAATACTGCGGGTTCTGTAAGCTGGTGCATAGAGTGCACTTCTGAATTCTGCGGAATTTAGATAAAGACATGCCAGGAGGGCACACCGGAGGAAGTCATTGACTCAAGGAGGAAGCATCAAGTTTTTTGAACAACTTGAAGGAGAAACTGTGCAGAGGAGAGCACAGAGAGGAGAAGCATAATTGTTGAGAATTATGTAAAGGCTCTTCCAGGAGGGCATTGAGTAAATGCACATGATGCATTGAGGAGAACTCTATTTTGAGTTCGGTAAGAAAACATAGTCACTGAAGATTCTGTAGAAGCTCTGCCAGGAGCACATTGAGTGAGTGCAAGGATTGCACCGAGAAGAACTCTCTATCGAGTTCTGAGATAAGAGAAGTGCCAAGGAGGAGACACTCACAAGGTTACTGAACACCCTGTAGGCTCAGCAAGGCGTGCTTGAGCAGGAAGTTGTAGAAGAAGGCACTCACATCCCTTCAAAGAGAGAAAGGGATAGAGACATTTTAAGGTTCAGAGTAACAAAGTTCAGTGAGGAGGAACATCCCTTAGAATACAGGCAGGAGCCAAGGTTATAGGCTTCACAGAGAAGACAAAGGCCGAGGCATTTTGGAGCAAGAAATATTATAAGGGGAAGAAAGAAGCATAAGCTCAGGAGGGAGCACAGCTGCCATTAGATCAGCTGGAGAGGCAAGATCTGGGTCGTTGAAGTCTATGTCTAGACACACGTAGGAAAGCACACAAGGAAGAGAAACAAATCTGGGCCGTCAGATCTAGTGCAAAGGACCGATAGCCATCAGATCCGGAGGAAGGAGCACAGAGTTTAACCTCTGGGAGGTCACACGGGAGAGGATCTGTATGGATGGTGAGAGGCCTTCATGAAGGAAGTGCCGAAGTTGCGCGATTCGTTGGATCTTACAGAGTTACAAGGTGGTTAGAGGCCAGTGAAACCCATCACCCAGGATTCTAGGGTCAATATGAGTCGTTGATCTCGTTTCAACCCACGTCGTTGGATCATTTCGCGAATTCGGGGTTCATGAGTTTGGAGGCCAGACCAAATTATTGGTTTCGCAAAGTCCTAAGTTGCGAGGAGCAGGGAAGGAGATCCAGACTATTGGATCCAAGCCACGGGAGAACCGTTGGATCATAACCTCCGCGTGGTATCGCGTATCGGGGGTTTGGGGTTTGAAAGAATTCCTTTTCGACTACAGAAGTCACGAAGTGACGAGCGCTGATGGCTCGTGCAAACACGTGGCACATTCATCAAGTGGGGGCACATGGTTGACAGGTGGCATAGAAAAAAGCACCCAGAGAAAAGTGGAAGTGAGTGACAGGTGGTGGACACACGTCGCCTGGGAAGGAGTCAACCCATTGTTGATTTATCGCATCTCAGTGGTTCACAAAGGAGCAGCACGAGGGTTCAACACTCCAACTCACAAATTCTTGAGTTGCGAGTAGTGATGACACTTATTCCTAGCCAGTGGTTGTGTGTTGAAGGCGCTAATAAGGAGGAGCCATACCCGTATCGCATCTCGAGTATTGACATTTGGAGAAAGAGGAGTCGAGGGCCATCGACTCACGAACTAGCGAGTTGTGAAAGGTGCTTGCGCTAAGGCTCAATTGTGGTTACATGGAGATGTAAGTCTCGTGCCTAGCGTTAAATTGCATAGGGCAGGTTTTCACGAGGACTTGTGGATCGAATTTTTGAGGTTCCAATAGGGATCTGAGGGAGCTGCTTTGGCTCAAGGAGAATTTAGAACAATCCTGTGCGGATCTCGGCCAGAGGGTCGGGGATCTGCAACAGAGTGTCAAAATTCTAGTATCGTGAAATTTATCTGGGACCCCCCTCTAACACAGGGGCTAACAACGCGGTCGCGTGAGGAAAGGTAGTGGAGATAATCCCTCCAAAGTTGGACCAATCGTAGTGGAGAACACATATAGAAGGCTTGTCTTTGGATTCCATTGATTGCATTTGCCACGAAGCTTCATGGGCCTTGAATCCATTCGAGGTCCTCAGTTGTCTTCCAAACCACTTTCTTTCAATACCCTTGACAGGATTCGGGCTCGATACCCTGCTCATTGTAGTCTACCCGACTGTCGATTATACCCGCTTGGTGATTGTTCGTGCGTTGGCAACCTAGTTGCCTATCTTTTTAGTGACATACACAGGTGACTGTGGGGGTATACCATGGTACGTAGGACAAACATCAGGCCACGCTTTGCAGAGTACACCCAGAGGGTGCTTCCGTGTTCGATTTTCACTTGCACTGGTAAGTTTCTCTAGTGTTGGTTGTTGTAACTGTTCTTCCAACTAGTTTAGTGTTTGCTTGTTTTATCTTGTAGGGACCTTTTTCTAGTGTGTGTTTTTTTTGAACGAATAGAGATCCCTAGTGGGTCTTTTATCTTCTCACACAGTGGAGAATCACGATCTCCTCTGGTCACGAAGGCTTCTTGGCCTGCCACCGGTTACACTGGAGCCACCCCCACCACCGCTAAGGAGAAAGCTAGACCAACAAGGGTCTTTTGAAGCGACTGGGTCACAGGAAACCACACCTGACCAACCTCTATTAAAGGACCTTTCGTCTCCTTTAAAGCGGGCAGTAATGGAAATGAATGTTGCCACTTCTTCTGGGAATTCTTCTATTCCCACTACGACTGTCACCACAGGGGGTGTTCCACCTCCTAACCCATCGTCGTCGGTCCGAGACACCATGGTATCGACTTCCTCTACCTTGAGCAGTGGTCCGATCTCGTCTTTGACTGTGGCCACTACTCCTTTTAAACAGAGTGCGACAGGCCCTCCATTCTCATACGGTATGCCTAGCTCATGTACAAGCCTTGTACTATCCTACTCCACTTTATAGACCTTAGGTCTGGGGGCAGGGAGCTCTAACACTCCCCTGCAAGGGCCCATGGGGGGAACTTCAGCTCCCTCTAATGCGTTCCCTTACGGGGTAGGTCATATACCTCCTTATTCCTCTTTTCTCAGCGGTACCCACCAACAACCTGTCGGTCCAAACACACACCATAGTTCACTTGGAGTAGGGAGTCAAGGACCACCTTCTCAAAATATGCTGGTAGGGTCGACACCATTTTATTTGTTCGGTGCGTTTGGTAACAATGCTTTCTCATCAGCTGATTTCCCGACTGGGGGTAACCCCGGTTATGGCCAACCTAATCCTATGCAAGGTACTATTCTTGCATAGGGGGCAAACCTAAGAACTTCTTCCGCATCAGGACCTTGGTATTCTTGGCAAGGATCAGTTCCATCGTCAGGAATGTCGATCTGGGGAAATTCTTTTCACAACCAATGGAACCCCGAAAAAGCTACAATACTTATGCCTATGGGATCGACATGGGGAAAACCTTCCCAAAGTTCTTTGAATGTAATGCACGCCCAACCATCTACATCCTATTTTGGGAATCAACCAATGATGTCTCTTCAAACGCAAAATCCATACGTTGGTCATGGCCATGGATTTTACTAAAACCTCGGCCAGCAACCCAAATTTTCTTGGCAACCTGGAGCCAATCAAACTCCAGGCCCCTTTTTCCATGGTTATCATCAACAATAACCAAAACTACCCTTTTTGGCAACCTTACATTTTCCAAACTTGACAAGGTTGTTGAATGACCCCATCTGTCACGATCCACATTGGCCCCCTATGCCGACGAAATTGCCTTCGGACATACCAAAGTTCGAAGCCAAGCCTAACGAAGATCTAGGGGATCATGTGACCACCTTCCATCTTTGGTGTTTATCTAATTCGTTGAAAGACGACTCTGTACAATTGTGATTGTTTCAACGCACTCTCATTGGGAGTGCTGCGAAATGGTACATCGAGCTCAACCACTCGAGATATTCTTCCTTCGACGAATTGGTAATGGATTTCCTAAACCATTTCCAATTACCTGTGAGATACGACGCCAGCACATAATTGTTGGCCAATTTCAAACAAACAAAAGAGGACCATATCTATGATCACATCCGAGAATGGAGATGCCAGAAGAGTTTGATTAAGGTATGAGTCCCACCAGCATTCCTTCTTGAGTGGTTACTTAAGTCTTTGGTCCCCCATCTCTCCAAAGACGTCGTAACATCGGGAGTGTTTTTTGAAGAAGATGCCATCATGAGAACTCAACAGATGGAGATAATTTATTCTCAGTCTGGTTTACTGTACAAGATTTTTCTAGATGCACCACGATCCATACTTGATAAAACTAGAAAGAGAATTGGACCACATGCCAATGGTATTGTAGGTTCAGCACAAACCAAGCCCACTAAACAACTGACAAATCAATTATAGCAATTGTCTATACAACACACAACGGCTAGCCAAACTACTGTTTCAGTTGTTCTCCCTACCCAAACGTCGGATGTACACAGTGTGCAATCGACAAATCTGAAGGCCACCCAACAACCTGATGGAAAGAAAAAACAATGTAAGAAGGGTAAGGGGGCTAAGAAACCCACTAATAATGTTGGCAAGGGAAACACTGAGAAACGGAAGGTGAAGTATCCGTGTAACCTGTGTGTGGAAGACCAATCGACCCACCAGTGCCCTCGGCTTGCAAAGGCCCAAAATTTTGTGTCACAGTAGCAGCCTGTTGTGTTAACGAATCCATTCCAACATGAGAAAAACCTAACCCAAGCCTCTACAAG
>JZKD02S1757621.1:29803-40084 GCA_000966675.3 Picea glauca | reverse complement strand
TTTCATGGAAAATATATACATAATGAATTAGTTAAATGGATGAAGGGAAGATACGAGACTCCGGTCGATGCTCTTTTTTACTTTGAAAAGGGACCTTTCTTTTTTCTTGCACAAAAAGTAGTGCCCCCTTGGCTTAGTGCCCCTTACTTATCAGGTTCACAAAAAAGTAATCTAGAGAATTCCTTTGTGAAATTCTAAGTTGCTTCTTATTCATTACCAATGAAAAGGTTGTCCCTGGTGCTATAGCAAGAATGGTAGTTTCGAGTGCACGCACACACACACACACATATATTCATATGAAGAAAACCTAGTAGAGAACATCAAAGGATGTTTCTCCACATTCGTTGATGGCATCACTAGTCAGCATAGACTAGTGCACCTCGCTTAGGGGGGTTTCAGCCATCTCTCTCTCTCTCTMTATATATATATATATGTGTGTGTGTGTGTGTGTGTGTGTGTGTGTATAAAGAGGATATTATATACAAAATAATAGGATTATATATACACACATAGTTGGTTTGATTCAAACCCCCCAAGGTGAGGTGCACTAGTCTACGCTAATGAGTTTACTAGGATGCCATCAATGAATGTGGGGAAACATCTTTTGGAGTTCTTTGCTAGGTTTTCTTGGAATGATTATATATATATATATATATATAAAGGATATTATATGCAAAATAATAGGATTATATATACACACACAATTGGTATGGTTCAAACCCCCCTAGGTGAGGCACATTATATGGCCTTTCAGGAATATGTCCCCATGGTATTGTACAACCATAGTGTTTGTGCTTGCAATGATTCCAAGAGACATTGTGCTAGAAATTATAGCAAGGGGCTTCATCAAGCCTCTACTCAATCCATCATAAGTGGTCATTAAGGTTCTTCCTTGCTAGATGAAGATAAACTGGCTTCACGAGCTATGCTTCTAAGGCCAAATTCGATCTCCTCCCCCCTTGAAGATTTTGAGAAAATATTCCTCTAGAACCATCAATTGATCTTGCAAGGAAAGATTTGATATGTAAATTCAAAGGATTTATGGCCCTAGTCTTGAAGTCCCTTTAAATGGATTAACAAGTTTGGGAAATTTCTTGATATACATTCCTTGAAATTTCATTTTTATTATGAACATCATTTTATCATTGTCTCCTCTCAGAAAATAAAAACAAATATCCCTAAAGGCAAGTCCTCAGTTCTAACAAAATTCAATTCATGACAACACCTTCAAAAGCATTGCAAACCACCTCCCAATTTTTTTTCAAGGGAAATACCCCCAAATGGATTTATCTTATACTTAATGATATGTGTGGAAATAAGATAAGATGAGATAATTTTGTTAATGTCCAATTACTGACCATAAATAAGTCAAAGGGACTACTAAGTACAACAATGCGGTATACAAAGTGGGAGTGCAAAGGCCGCACTTATAAAAGCATGAAGCAGATAGAAACTATGTTATGCTAGATAAGATCTAATGTCTAATACCATGAAGCTAAGAAGGCTGAAACATGCAGGTATTGATTAGAGCCTAATAACAAAATCTATAGTGAGGGAAGGGGAAAGGATGTCACACCTAAGAAGCACAAGTCAACCACCCCCAATGCTCTATATCCTAACAAGTTCGCTCCACCGAACCATTCACCGTGTCTGCGAACGTTCCCACTGAACTGAGTTCGCAATGAATTGCAATGCGCCTCATCATCATCGTTCTGACTGTGGTAGTGGTGAAGAGCCAAACTTACTATGATACCATCTGTCACATCCCCATAGTGTGCCTAGTCGAATCTTGGAATCCTGCATCTCTTGAGAGTGTGTGGCACATCAACGTTTCTCACTTGGCTACTTGGAAACACCAAGGATACTTCGTCCAGACTACTCCTCTTCACCTAGAGCATACCCATACTCCGTTCTAGGCTACTGACGAGTCACACTCCTACTCTAGTGTAACTCTTGTATACTTAGACATTCGTTAACAACTTAACACTTAGTCTTATATAAGCTTACATCCATGAACATGAGAAACCAAGAGAACAACAATGGAATGAACGAAATACATACACATAAATAGTGCGGGCAACATGAATTATGCCTAACACCTGACTAAGTCTTTGTTATTGCAAAATAGTTACAATATGAGCACTACCGATTCGGTTTACAACTTGGGCAGAGTCAAATGACTCGTCTCACCTCACTAAGACACTCATACATAGATTCGTCACACCAAGACTCTTTGTTGCAACTATCTCTGCAACCTCCTACAGTGCACCTCAGACGTGCCCTCAATCGCAGACTTATTGTCCCTTCGTTCCGCGGCCTTCACAAATTTCAGGTCTGTCTCACGCATGCCTCAAATAGACCTGTGTTTCCAGACTTCCCCAAATCCAACCCAAAAGAAGGTCACCCCATCTTCGTAACAGAATCACCTCAAGGTAGCACAAGTCCTCCCATGTGGAGTGACTTGGCTCCTTAAGGGAGCTCACCCCTCTTTGTCTAAGCTTGCCTCAAAACCACAGAGCTCCTCTTGCTTTCTTCCAAGTTACCCTCCTTGGTTTTGCGCCCTTGTGCCTTTATAGGCATCGATCCATGCCAATCATTACGTCTCTATGGCCATGGGTGAGCTGACCCATTGATTAACCAAGTTGGGGCGGCTTGCCCAGACGACCCATCGAACGCCTCGTTCTGTCATTGGGGCAACCCACTGAACCCATGACTAGCGCCCTCATCTGTCCAACCGACCCATCATTTGGGTGAGCGCAGCACTTAGCCAAGTCGATCCAACTTGTCTAGGTGCACCCTCCTCATGCCTTAGCCGATTCGTCTGTTTGGTGGAGCACCCAAGTATTTCCCTCAACCCTTCGTCAAACCGTCCTTTGTCTGACTTGTGTTGCAAGGCATCTTGATTGAGTCTCCCTTGGCATATTGCATGCCCAAGGTGTCCCGACTCGCTCAGTATAAAGACACCATCATTACACTTCGTTATGTTTGGCATGCTCATACTACTTGCTCTATTCGACAACCCCAACTTTCACAAGTCGCCACAATGTCAAGTCAGTTGGGCGCGCACATATTTAGTTAGAGGCCTTACACTTTGCACATGAAGAAGCCGATGACACCTATATGCAGATCTCCTAAGAATGCGATACATTATTGTCTATTGGCTTATAATGTATTTGCATGGGCTCACAACAATCGCGGCTAGGAAAGATGGGGCATCCAATGGCCATGCTTGAGAAGTTTGAGACTATGAGAGGAATCCAAGGAGAGTGGCTACATACAATGGTGATTGAGCTCTAATAGGTAACAACATCTTCGCACTTGTGGAGGGTTTTCTTCCTTGTTTTCAAGATCTACTAGCTTTTGAGTTGAGCTTATTGGTGTTATTTTTTTCATAGTGGATACATTTCCCACCTCCGATTAAAGAGAATCAATGGTATCTACATTCATTAGGTATCCCTTTTCCATTTTGATGCAGGGCTTTCTCTGAATGCCATAGGTTCACCATTTTGATGCAGGGATTTCTCTTAATGCCATAGGTTCACAGGTTCAAGTTGATTCCAGACAAGTCTCTTCTATGTATAGGGTTTCACATATAAGCTCTAGTCGAGCCAATCATTTTCTCAGAAGAAAATTCTATCCACGTTGACAAGGATGGAGGGTATATTGGATGGCCTTGCACAAATATGAGAGGTCATACATGGGTAATGTCTAGTACTTGTTAATTCCACAAATATGCCGCTTTGAATGCATCCATACCCTTTCTCTTTATGTTTTGTCCAAAGTCGCTTCCACTGCTCTCTCCCACACCTCATCCATTTCAATCTAACGCCAAGTGTAGGAATTTTGATTGTTTTCTATAAAGACAAGTCCAAACCTCAGGACACATTTATGTTTTAATTATTTGAGACCTGCTGCTTACCAGATTCAATCCTACATATGAAGCTTATGTTGTTTCAAAGATTTCTTGTTTTAATTTCTAAATCATATCCCTGAACTCTTGGTGGGTATAGCCTTCAAAGTGTTTGCAAGTTTGGCTTTTATGAGTTCTTCAAGAAATATTACTCTCACATTGCAGGGCTTGAGTCGCTGTTCTTCTTGGCAGGAACTGCATCAGCTGAAGTTATTGTTGATGTTTCCCTTTGTCTTGTTGACACTGTACTAGTTCAAATACAAACAACAAGACTTTCTAGGACTTCCAAAAGTTTGTTAAATCAGGTGGTGTTCTTGGGTGAGTTTTGTTGCCTCCCTTACATATTTTCTATAAACTATACTCTTATGGAGTATTTTTGAAAAAATATTGATTTGCCTTGATGATTACAGTGTGTACAAAGGTATTAGTCCACTTTGGGGATTCCAAATTGGGAATTAATTTTGGTCAGGGGGTGAGCAAATGAAAAGTTGGGCGAGAGCTAGTTAGCACAAAACCCATTTGTATTTTGGTTTTATGTTCTTGAAGTTGAAGGTAGAGTTTAATTAGACTGATTTTCTCATCCCTCCTCTCTGTCACTTGACTTCGTTTAATGCCAAGATGACATTTTGGACCTTTTAAAATTACAAGGAAGTCACCATTAAGTTGTTGGATGGTTATTCCTTGGATGTTCCATGGAAATGACCGTCTAGTGGAATTTATGTGCCAGTTTAGAGGACCAATTGATCCTGTAGGGGATTGGAAGTGATTTCCTTCTGTGATTTCTAAGAACCCCCCTTGGCTAAGGCAGTGGGGTTTTAAAATTAAAAAAAGGTTGATGAAATTCAATAGCGTTGTTAATAATATCCCCAGATCTTTCACATTGCTAGCGTCAATGATCCATTCATCCATGCCTCTGAACAATTTTTCCTCTCTTGCTATACTTCGTTCATTGGATGTACATATAATGTATCCTCTGCAATAATTGATCATATCATCATGGGATTTATGCCCACTAGATTAATTATTTGGCATTCATGGACTTTGTGTAATGTCCCCACTTTGGGTCATCATCACAGTGCAAAGGTTTATGATGACCAGAGTAGCCAGATGGATGTTATAGCGAGTATAGGGGTTATTGAGAGGCATTGTGGGGTCCAACTTGAATTTCTCATCATATTTCATCATTATGAGCCATTTCGCACAGGTTGGCTTTGGTTCCGTTGCATTCTGACGATTTTCATGATTTTGACTATTTTGGGCTATACGTTAATTAAATTCACTGAAGAGGTCACTTTGGGCACATTACTTGGAGAAACCTCTCAATGTAATAGCTCATTGGAATCGGGAGGAGCAACACTACAGGATGAGATAGTGAGAAGTGACTTTCAGTGACCAGGGAAGCCACAAGGAGAGATAAGGTGTTTTTTAGAGGTAAAAAGGTTAATTAATTAATTAAAGTGATTTAATTAATTAATTAAATATTAATAAAATGAAAGTCACTTTGGAGGGACAAGGTGATCCGAAAGTCACTTTGGAGGGACAAGGTGATCCAAAAAAGTATAAAGGAAAGGCAAGGGCCTCTACTCATTCATTCATGTATGTCTATCATTTTGATATCTGGCTTCTAGTTAGAGGGCCCATCTCTTGGGGGTTTTGAAGGTTTTGACTTAACAAACCCTAGAGGACGATTCAGTGGTGAAAGATTCCACCTAGTTTGTCCCAAGCTTGGTCTCGGAGATGCAATATGCTCCCACACCATTCTAGTTCGGATCTACATTAGTGCAGGAGGGTTCTACACCAGCCACAGACACAGGAAGAGAAGGAGGGCGCACCATTGGGGGTTTCCAACAAGGGGGGGGGCACACCATTCTTTGAGGGAAGTTCGTTCCAAGGGATTGGAAGGACTTCGATAGATTCTAGCACCTGGGTTTTCATTGCAAGTGCTATTACATTAGATCTAGTGCATTCCGGAGGAGTTTCATGTGCCATTTGACTTATTGGATGCATTGGACGAATTGGAGAGAAGGAGGGCATTTTGGAGATTCAGATCTATTCAGTTTGGAGGGGTTATACTTCAGATCTGACCCTAAGACTTCACCCAGTGACTTGCAGTGTCCCGATCTACCTTTCTAGCGAGTTTCAGGTCATTTGGAGGCCTCCTTCATCAGGGCCGAAATTATAGGGTTTGACAGTTTTGGGAGGACGCAGCGCCACTTGAGGATTCGACATTTGGAGGAGAAGTCCTTGGTATTTGGGTTTGAGATTTTAGGAGGGGATTATACTCATCCCAGTCTACATTTCGACATCTTCAGCGTATCATTTGGAGGTCTTTGACAGTAGGACCGAATTATTGAGGGTTTTAGTCTTCTACTAGATCGTGGCATCTTCCAGCTTGGGGGTTTGGCACCCATACGACCCATATCTACTCTTGCATCGGTCTTCATTGGATATTCGTCCTTTGTTGGCTTGTAGTATTCTATTGGAGCATTTTGTAGCAGCTCCTATCTTCTAGCCATCTGATGTGCATTCCAAATCGACATCTTCATTGTAGCTGGTTCTTCTATTCATGAATAAAATCAGATTTGAGATGTTTTGGCTTGTCTATCATATTACATATGGTTGAGGTATGTTCATGATTGTATCTTCTTGTTTATTGTTGCAACACACATGTATATTTCATCAACATAAACCCTAAGGCCGAAATCAAGAGGCCAACCTCCAAGTAAACACATGTAAACAAGTAGATCGATAAATTGTTTGACGAAATGTCACAACCAGAAAACATTTTAAAAGACACCCAAAACCATGATGTTCCTGGCATAATTGCTTGGGAACATTACAGTGGTATTAGAGCTTAGATTCCTACCAGCCAGTGGGGATTAGCAGAGTTACAATGAATATGGATATTGTTAACAGGATTGAGGAGTGTGCGAAGGAATATGAAACCATCAATAATTCCAGGGGTCTATTAACATTCCAATGATTCCTATCTTACAAAAATACTAGTTGGAACAAAAAGAAGATTGCAGGTTGGGTCAAGGTAAGGGAGGAAATCGGAATGGTCAGAGAGGCCTTTCGGAGAAACACCCCCACGCCCATTAGAAACCCCACACCCAATAGGATCATGCAACTTTTCTACAGTTGCAATGTGCCTTGGGAACCAGATCATAGGTGTAGGGGTAAGGGTAAGACACATATTATTGAGGTGCACTATGATAGTGATGATGAGGCATGTGAGGATGGATCGATTGAGGCTTATCTAGAGCAGTCCAATGATGAGAGTGACTCTGGCACAAGGACGAGTGTTAGTGACTCTTGCACAGAGGATGATGATTCTGGCATGCTTGAGGAGGATAATGACCCCTGTATAGTGGATAGCCAGTCGGATGGACAAGACGATAGCATCAGTGTCTTAGCAGACATATCACATACCATTGATGACCTTACACCTCAGTAGAGTGGTGACACTAGTGAGGATTCACACGTGTTAGCACCTAGAGATGATGAGCTTCCTATGATGGTCGTGACACATATGTCATCCTTCCAGACACCCCTGATAGCCACGTCACACGAGGAGGTCAATGGCATGTCAAATATGATTGAGGAGCCTTGTGTGAGGGATGCACACCATGGACATGTAGATCCAAAGATACAGGAGGAGATACGGGAGGAGATACAGGATGTGCAGACAGTTGACCTTACACATGCAAATCAACATGAGGAGATTGAGGCACAGATTTGGGAGACTCCATTAGTTGAGAAGATTGTGGAGACTGATAGGTTTATGGAGCACTTACTTCTAGGATCGGCCTGCATGGATGAGGATGCACTCTTTAGCAGTCAGGATGACCATAGCACATTTCTGGATACATCAAACCAAATACAGTATGATTCAGAGGGAGCTAGCAGTTGAGGATGATGTGCAATCACATATGGGCAGACCCAGTAGCATCGTAGACAGGGATCAGTTCAAGGTTTCATCTTTTGCAGAGAGTGTTGTTGTGGATTTCGGGGTTGACACTAGAAGGATGTACACTAGTAGTCATGGATATGAGGTGGCACCTCATCATGACTATGATCAGAAGTCACACTACTTGACAGAATAATTGAGTGCCAGTGAGGATATGATCATGACAACCACCAGGCGCATTGATGGCATCAATGCATTGATGGCCGATTGTTGCTGGAGGGCATCCATAGCACATGATAGTTCAGATGAGGCATTTCCCATAAATGACTTTCATACTCTCTTAGAGAGAATGTCTGTGATGAGGTCCAACTTCCAGCAGTTGTTGAAAGACAGGGACTACCTACTGGGGATTGGCGAGATGTATCACAGAGCCTTGAGGGAGTAGGAGTTGGAGGTGGACTGAATCACTCAGGAATTGAAGAGCACTCAAGGATTCTTGAGAGGCACACAAACATCCCATCAAGAATCAGAGTCTAGATCAGATGATCCTCTTGAGGAGATTCATCAGAGATTCCCTTCATCTGTCTCAGTGGACACTCAGATATATCATTTAGTCATGTTTCTAGGAGGTGTCGGTGATCTAGTCGAGGAGCACCAGTTGATGGAGGACACTTCCATTTGTGTTCCGAGAGCAGTTGACCTCCATGTAGAGGTTGATCCAGTAGTACGTCGAGGATCTATGATGCAGCATGAGTCTATGGGAGATGACGTGAGTATGCAGGGGCATATAGTAAGGACTGACAGTTCACATAGACATGCCGAGATATGCAATCAGATACAGACAGATGTATGGGAATGCAGTGAGGAGACACACATAGGAGCATATGCAGATTTCACTCTTTTGCAATAGCCCATAGTTATGAGAGAGCACCTTCACCGTATCAGTAGTTGCATGAGGAGAGATAGATAGTGGCAGAGGGCAGGGAGAGTGACTAGGCTGAGACCACCTGACAAGAGTACTTTTACGGCATCCAACAGGATAGAGGTGGATCGTCATAGGCAACCAACTGAGACTTGGTGCATGATGGTGAGTACCATAGGCCAGATGATAGAAGTTGAGTACAGAGGGCTTCAGATAGTGATCAATATGACACAGGAGCTGCCAACAAAGATTGGAAGTGACAAACTTCCAAGTTTGCCATGGGATCTGGGAGTTCACTTGGTTAGCAGGATGTTTCGCTACATGATGACCCAGGTTGCACCAGAGAGACACATATGCCACCATGGGTTGGTTTGGAGTGGGCCTACAAGGATTTGTCTCATGGAGTGAGGCATCTTTTCACTCTCGATTACCATGATCGGACGTGGATATGGGTGGATAGGTACTTCCTCTACAGAGATGTCTTTACATATACATTTTTTGGACAGCAGGTCCGATGGTCACAGGTATTTCAGCTTGAGGATCCAGGAGAGGAGGGTCTAGTATGTATGCAGGGGGAAGACAGTCGTGGTCAGAGTAGTATAGGGCCAACATGGTGATCTTCGAAAAATATTAGCATGGGACCCAGGGATTGCAGGATTGAGCATTTCACTGATTGATAGGGGAGAGTGGACCTTTGCAGGGAGAAGTTTCTCTAACTTTCCATTGAGCTTCAGTGTTGAGAAGAGCGCAACGCTTGCGGGTGTCTCACGGAGGTCTTACAACATCTCATTTTGGCATCAACATGTGAAGTTGATGGAGGCCATATGGATCTTGGTAGAGACTTGGAGGGTGGATTCATTCCGAGATGAGGCCATGTGTCATATGCAGGAGACTCCCGGAGTTGGTATATTTCAGGGTTATGCTTCCCAGGGGCTAGCAGTTCATGACTTGATATGCGACCCAGGGGGCAGAGTGTATTAGTGTTCATCTTTGGATGGGTTCTACTATGTATCCCACAGGTGGACATGGGATCCTAGTATTTTATTTGAGGGTATTTAGTTATTTCTTTAGGACAAGCAATTTTCTAGCAGGGAGGACTGTAATGTCCCCACTTTGGGACATCATCACAGTGCAGAGGTTTATGATGACCAAAGTAGCCAGATGGATGTTATAGCGAGTACAGGGGTTATTGAGAGGTATTGTGGGGTCCAGCTTGCATTTCTCATCATATTTCATCATTATGAGCCATTCTGCATAGGTTGGCTTTGGTTCCGTTGCATTCCAACGACTTCCATGATTTTGACTATTTTGGGCTATAAGTTAATTAAATTAACTAAAGAGGTCATTTTTGCACATTACTTGGAGAAACATCTCAGTGTAATAGCTCATTGGAATCGGGAGGAGCAACACTACAGGATGAGATAGTGAGAAGTGACTTTTAGTGGCCAGGGAAGCCACAAGGAGAGATAAGGTGTTTTTTAGAGGTAAAAAGGTTAATTAATTAATTAAAGTGATTTAATTAATTAATTAAATATTAAT
>JZKD02S1757621.1:0-21749 GCA_000966675.3 Picea glauca | reverse complement strand
GCACCATTCTTTGAGGAAAGTTCATTCCAAGGGATTGGAAGGGCTTCGGCAGATTATAGCACCTGGGTTTTCATTACAGGGGCTTGGACATTAGATCTAGTGTATTCCGAAGGAGTTTCATGTGCCATTTGACTTATTGGATGCATTGGACGAATTGGAGAGGAGGGCATTTTGGAGATTCAAATCTATTCAGTTTGGAGGGGTTATACTTCAGATCTAACCCTGAGACTTCACCCAGTGACCTGCAGTGTCTCGATCTACCTTTCTAGCGAGTTTCAAGGCATTTGGAGGCCTCCTTCATCAGTGCCAAAATTATAGAGTTTGACAGTTTTGGGAGGATGCAAGTCCACTTGAGGATTCAACATTTGGAGGATCATTCCTTGGTATTTCGGTTTGAGATTTTAGGAGGGGATTCTACTCATCCCGATCTATAGTTCGACATCTTCAACACATCATTTGGAGGTCTTTGACAGTAGGGCCGAATTATTGAGGGTTTCAGTCTTCTACTAGAGCGTGGCATCTTCCAGCTTGGGGGTTTGGTACCCATACGGCCCAGATCTACTCCTACATCGGTCTTCGTTGGATATTCGGCCTTGATCTACTCCTACCCGCAAAGAATAACTTGATGAAGATTTCTTAGGGGCACATCGCTATTGAGTTGTGTCAATAGGTAAAGGAAATGGAGGTGCTGGAGGAGTTGGAATGTCATCACCTCCTTTTAGCATTTGGATGACTTTGCTTATTGGGGGACGGCTGGATGAATTGAACTGGAGGAACCATAGTCCAATTAAACTTAACTTTTTAGCAATCAATTGGTCCTCCTCTGACATGTTTTCTTTTCTGAGATCTCCAAATTCACCCTTCTGCGCCCGCTGAAAAGCCCTATCTGCATAGAATAATTTGCTTGGCCTACTCTTTTGGTCATAGTCAATGTTCTTCCTTCCTCCCACCATCTCCATTACCAACATGCCATAGCTGTAAACATCAGATCTATCAGTGACAGGTCCATGCTCTATTGACCACATCTCTGGGGTAGAGTAACGAAGGGTTCCTCTCTTAGCTACAGAAATGTGACTTTCCTCTCTATCTGAAAGTTTGGCTAGACCAAAATCTGCAACTTTGGGCAAAAAATTGGCAGACTTTACATCACAATGTAAGATGCTATTGCTGCACTCATCATGTAAGTATGCAATACCACAAGCTGTGCCAACTGCAATTGAATGCATCATTTTCCAATCCAACTCATGTTGATGATCTCCATGGATATACTTGTCGAGAGAACCATTAACCATGTATTCATACACCAAATCTCTTTTGGATGCATGAGAACAATAACCCAAGAGGTGCACCAAGTTAACGTGATAGGTCCTCCCAACTGTAGCCACTTCTGCAATGAATTGTTGTTCACTTTGTTTCGATTCATCCAAAATCTTGATAGCTATCGGACGTCCATTAGGAAGCTTGCCTTTATACACTGTTCCAAAACCCACTTTGCCAATCTTGTGTGACAAATTGTATGTGTAAGCTATAATCTGAGCATAAGAATATCTGGTCGGCATTTGTGAAGAATAATAATGTAAGAAATTCTCCACTGATGGAGGTATAGAGTTGACGGGCTCCATAAACGCTAAAATGCTTTGCTCCTCTTCACTTGCAGTCCTCAGACAACAACAACTTCGCCGACGAACCACTATGCAAGAAACAACAACTATGCTAAAAACAAAAAAGAGTATAAAGAACAAGCCGAACAAGATTATTAAGTATGGAATATAAAAGAAAAGCAATGGTAATGAATGGATTAATTTTAAACATAAATAGTTTACCTGCTACCCAGTCTAAAGGTACCCTTCTGTCCAACAACAACCCTTAAGGAAACAAAACAGAAACAGTCAAAGAATGTAACGTAGATAGAGACAAGGACACACAATATGGTCAAGAAAACAAGTGTTGGAGATCCTTACCAGAGCAATTCCAATAGTGAACATCATCATGACTACAAATACAATGCGCGTCATAACCATCAGAATAATCATAACTATAACCATAATTATAACATCTTCCTCCAGTGGCTCTACAAGAATTGCAATACTCCGGTAAGGACCATGTAATTTGGAATCCTATTTTCTGGAGTTCTTCAAAATTTGTATCATCGCTGATGTTGTAGTTCTTTGGAACTATTATAGGATAAGAAGTGCAACCGTTCAATCTGTTTCCACTGCAATCGAAAGATGAGATGCTATCGTTATGTGGAAAATCGTCGGCTAGGTACGATTGTTGTGTACAGTTAACAATTGTTCCCGCTACATATCATTTTCTGGAATTTGGTGATATAAATTTACATGAATCATTATTTTTTGTTGTTTAAAATTTATTTTTAAATGTAAAAATGGATTCAACATGTTGAAAAATTCATGGGGCACTAGGATTATACAGAAATAATCACTTAAATTTATGAATCCAATAATTTCTCGCAATTTCGGACAAATATTCTTGGAAAAATCATCATTTAATAAAATCTTTAACCTACTGCAATCTTAATTTGATTCTACTGCGATCTTAATTCTTTTGGTCATCATTGCATTACATTGCATTTTAAATAAATAATATATAATTATTCGGCGATACTGTGGGCCCAAATCCTGGACGCCTTCGACACTTTGCGTTTCGTGGATGGAAGGGAGCTGATCCTTGCTCTTCAAAGTCATGATCGGAGAAGTGGCGATAGAGCCCAATCATGCGCCACGTGTCCCTCCTTGATCGGACGGCCCTGAACTTCTTTGGTGATACTGTGGGCCCGAATCCTAGATGCCTTCGCACTTCGCATTTCGTGGATGGGAGGGAGTTGATCCTTGCTCTTCAAAGTCATGATAGGCAAAGTGGCGATAGAGCCCAATCGTGCACCACATGTCCCTCCTTGATCGAACGGCCCAGAACTTATTCGGCGATACTGTGGGACCGAATCCTGGATGCCTTCGGCACTTCGTGTTTCATGGATGAGAGGGAGCTGATCCTTTCTCTTCAAAGTCATGATCGACGAAGTGGCGATAGAGCCCAATCGTGCGCCACATGTCCCTCCTTGATCGAACGGCCCTGAACTTCTTCGGCAATACTGTGGGCCCAAATCCTGGACGCCTTCGACACTTCACATTTCGTGGATGGGAGGGGGTTGATCCTTTCTCTTCAAAGTCACGATAGGCGAAGTGGCGATAGAGCCCAATCCTGCACCATCTGTCCCTCCTTTGATCGGACGACCCAGAACTTATTCGGCGATACTGTGGGCCCGAATCCTGGATGCCTTCGGCACTTCGAGTTTCATGGATGGGAGGGAGTTGATCCTCGCTCTTCAAAGTCATGATCGTCGAAGTGGCGATAGAGCCCAATCGTGCGCCACGTGTCCCCCCTTGATCGGACGGCCCTGAACTTCTTCAGTGATACTATGGGCCTAAATCTTAGATGCCTTCGACACTTTGCGTTTTGGGGATCCCAGCTGCAGAGAAAAAGTGCTTCAAGGTCGCGATGGGCGAAGCTGCGACAGAGCCCGATTGTGAGCCCGCTTCTTGTGCTAAACATGGCATAATTCTGTGAGCCGCAAATATCTGCTGACTGACGATTTTCTCCATCGATCGATCCTCATCACTGGACACTGGGTCGTGAGTCTGCTGACATTTTAAGACTGAAATTGAGATTTTATGCACTGCATAGTGTGCTCATGGCTGCATCCTTGGACAAAACGCCTTTTGTTGGAATTTTAGGCCTACTTCTTCGCAGCTCGGGCTACGAGCTCAAAGCGGAGAAAACAACCCACCCCTCTTAACAAGAATTAATGTTAACATTAGGCTCCATGGGGATAGAGTCGTCCCTTTGATGATCTAAGAACTCATTTGCAGCTTCAATGCCTTACTATTGGGCTATGGATTCATTTATTAAGCTGAAAAATAAAAATAAACAAAGAACCAAAAGGAGAACATTTACAAACAAAGGAGCCGTCTAAGGCTCAAACAAAACATTTCTTCATAAAATGCCCATTTACTGGGATATTAAAAACCTCCTCACCCTCCAAATCTTGCAACCTGTACGTGTTATTTGAGAAAACCTCAGAGATTTTGAAGGGCCCGATCCATAGGGTATCAAACTTGTTGTGTTTTCCCTTATCCTGTCTGGGTGCATCCCACTTAAGCACCAAATCCCCGATCTCAAACTCCTTCTTCCTGACCTTCCTATAAAAGGCATGTTTGACCTTCTGCTGATGACTATGAGTTGTGTCCATCACCTGTTCCCTGATCTGTTGTACTTCCACCATCTGATGAATCCTTCTGACCATATGATCTAGCTCTCCTTCATAATCTTGAAAGAACTTCGCTACAGGTAAGGTGAGCCGAGTGGGAAAAACCGCCTCTGTTCCATAAACCAACTGAAAAGGCGAGGTGCCCAGGGAATTCTTCATTGTCACTCGATTGGCCCATAGAGTGAATTTGAGCTTTGAATCCCAAGCCCTCTTATTGTCTTCCAATAATCTTTTAATGAGCTTGATTAGGATTTTATTGGAAGATTCTTCCAGTCCATTTCCTTGAGGATAATAGGGGGTGGAGTGAATTAGTGAGATCTCGAACTGTTCACAGAACTTAATCAGAGGCTCAGATTTGAATGAAGCAACATTATAAGTGACAATTCTGCTGGGACAGCCAAATCTAGCTATGATATCCTCCAAGAAGCCGATAATTACTTTGTGTGATGCACTTCTGGTGGGGGCATCTTCTATCCACTTGGTGAAATAGTCTGTTGTAGTCAGGATCCATCTGTGTTGGCCACTTGAGGGAGGATGGATTTCTCCGATGAAGTCTAGCTCCCACTGTTGAAAAGGTGTTGAAGCTACTACAGGCTTCAGTGGCAGTGGTGTAATTTGTTTCTTTCCTGAGAACCTTTGACATTTGATGCAAGCTTTGACTTCTCTGAAGACATCGGTGAATAAGGTGGGCCAATATTACCCAACTCTGAGAATTTTTTGAGCTGCGGTCTTCCAAAAATAATGTCCTCCACAAAGGCCACTATGGAATTCAAATATAACCTTCTGGGATTCCTGTGGGTTCAAACACCTCAGAAACACCCCTAGAGGGTCTCTCCAGTACAATACTTGGCCAATGAGGCAATATTTGACCACCTTGAGTTTTAAAGATCTTGCTTTACTTTTACCCATTCCATCAGGGGGCTTCAACTCCTGCAGAAAGTACAAAATGTCTCGATACCAGGCGCATTTTGTTAGTGGCAAGCCATCCTGAGAGATTTGGTTGGGCAACTCAGCTTGTTGAGTTCCTGAGCAAGTATTGATCAAACTAATCCCCAAGGCTCTACAATTGGATTTAGCTAGTAGCTTGGCCAAACCCTGCCCCTTAACCAACTTGGTGGGTTTTATTTTGAGGTCAAACTCAAGGATCTTAGCAATCCATTTACCTCTTCTCCCATCTATGTCGGGTTGTACAAGGATGTCCTTCATAGAGGCCGAAGGAACGTATGCGGTCACTCTTGAGTGCAAGACATAGACTCCGAAATCTTTGAGAGCTTTCACCAAGGCATAGGCCCGTTTCTCCATGATTTCATACCTGATTTATGCATCTCTTAATGCCTTACTGAAGAAGGCAATGGGTTGCTCTCGCCCTTCCTCATTTTTCTGCAATAAGACTGCTACTACTGTATCAAAAGAAGAAAAAGAAAAAACTAGGAAGTCTTTGGAATAGTCAGGACTGATCAACATAGGTGCCTCAATTAATGCCCTTTTTATTTGGACAAAAGATTCCCTAGGTTCAGTGGTCCACTTCACTTCATTTCCCTTTTTGAGCATGGTTGTGATGTGTTTCACCAGTTCAGCAAAATTTGAGACGAACCTCCTCAGAAAGTTAATCTTTCCTAAAAAGGCCTGGACTTCCTTTTTAGACCTGGGAAGTGATAGGGTCTGAATTGCCTCTACTCTCCTGGGATAAATTTTCACTCCTTTTGTTGATACTATATGGCCTAACAGCTTTCCCTCCATCATAGAAAAAAAATATTTCTTGGGATTTAGGGAAAGACCAAACCTCTGGCATTTCGAGAAAACTTTCCTTAAGTGATAGCAGTGCTCTTTATCAGACCTGGAGAATACTGTGATGTCATCCATATAGATCACCACAAAATGATCTCTCTCTCCAATGAAGGCTATGTCCATGGCTCGCTGAAATGTTTCTTCTGCATTCATTAGTCTAAACGACATTTTGGCATACATGAATGTGCCCCAAGGACTGGTGAAGGTTGTCTTTTCTCTGTCCTCGGGCATGACCGATATCTGATTATAGCCAGAAAATCCATCAATCATGGATATCCTGGATGCACCAGTTACCCTCTGCAATATGTGTTCCATCTTACGTAGGGGGTAATTGTCCTTTCTTGAGCTTCTGTTCAGATTCCTGAAGTCAACGCAAAGCTTGATTTTGCCACTTTTCTTCCTTACCAGGACCAAATTGGCCACCCATTCGGAATATTTCAAGGGGACAATGATTTGGTCATCTAACAACTTCTTCACTTCTTTTTCCATGACAGGAAGCAACATGGGATTTATCTGTCTTAGCTTTTGCCTAAATGGCCTAGCCTCTTCCTTCAGTGGGATCTTGTGTTCAATGACGGATGTGTCATATGTCTTGAGGTATTCATAGGTCCATGCAAACACATCAGCAAATTCTCTTAATAACTCGGTATATTCATCCCTCTGTTCTCTGGTCAAACTACTCAACAACTTGACAAACTGAGGCTCCTCCTGTGTGCCAATGTTGCACTCAGCTGTGTCAGCATCTTCATCTGAAACCCTACCCTTTAATGCCACATCATTCCCATCGAACAATCTTTCTAAAGGGACTAGTCCCCTCATAATGTGATTGCTAGGCAGCTGAATAATCTGGTGATTAGCAATTTTATTTAAAAACATCTCAGGGAAAGGGTCACCTTCAAGGTCAGGATCCTGATCAATGTGCAACGCAGAAAATTCATCAACAGATTGGAGAAATTTTTTGATTTCAATATCATCTTCGAATACCTTCTAGTGCTTGACATTGTCTGGTACAGAGGGCCTATATTTTATCTCAACATTATATTTGACCATAGATAGCATAGGGATCTTGAACTGGCTAGCTGAAACGACTAAAGAATCAGCCAAAGCATTTTGCTCCCTTGGAATAAAAGAGATGTTGAAAGCTGAGAAAAAATTGTCAATCAGGTCCCATACCTCCTCTTTGTAAGTTCTGAGCCGAGGATGCTTAGTCTGGTAAGCGTTTTTGACTTGTTGGATAATCAACTCAGCATCTCCAAACACTACTACTCCCTCAATCCCCATTTCTTTTGTAGCCCTTAAACCTAGAACAAGAGATTCATATTCTGCCACATTATTAGTTGCTTCAAATTCAAGCTTGTATGACAGGGATATGGCTTCCTGACAACGCGACACAAAGACCACTCCAGTGCCAGCGCCTTTGCTAGAAGAAGCTTCGTCGAAAAACATTTTCCAAATAGAGGTGGTTAGAGGAGGTGTCCCGTGATCAAATAAGGGCTGCTTTCTGATTTGGAAAGGGGCTTCAAGAGCATCAGTGACCTGTAACAAATAGATCCCAAATCGGTGTCTAGCGCAAAGATAGGGTGATTGGTAGGGTTTTCCTCATCGCTAACAATGTAGGCTAGTTGGGCTTCTCTGTACAACCTCCTGTGTTCCCCTCCAAAAACTGAAATAGTAGCACATGTGAGATCCATCTATAATGTTCCTCCAAGCTTTTTTATCCAAGATCTTGACAGTAGCATGCCGAACTTGGGAGGAACGTCGGCCACTACAATGTCCATGACCACACTCTTCACTGGCAGCTGAAACAGAGAGACCTCCAAGTCTTTGATGACTCCAAGACATTGCATCCTCCTTGAATCGAAAGAGTAAAAATCATGATAAGTCTTTGTCACCTCCAGTCCCAATTCTTCCATAACTACTTTGGGCATAAGGTTATGGGAAGCCCTTGAATCCATGAGGCAGTTATGAAAAACTTTATCATGTATGTTCAGGGATGTGTAGAAAGGAGGGGATGAATCATCTCTATCTTCTACCATGGGACCTAGGACGACTTCTGGCTTTTCATCTTGGAGAATTATTGAGTCCGTGGAAGGCTGGGGGGGCTCAAATTGTAGCATCTTAGAGAGGGACTTTTTGAAATCTTCATTTTTAACTAGTTCGGAGAGGGGTACAAGAATTCTAATCTTCTGAATCTCATGCTCAAAACTAAAGGAGTAGAGAGACTTAGGAGCTTCCCTTACCTCGGAGACAGGTTCCTTGGCTGTTGGCGAAGCATTCTGAGTTTTATTTTCTTTAGTAGTGGTTGTTGCAGCTTTAGTAGGCCTTTCCGCTATGAGGGGTTGATCTTGGCTATCAAAATTCCCTTCTTTCTTTTTTGACCTGAGATTGTATCTATTAGGGGTGTTGCTGGCCTTTTCCCCTTTACTCAACTCGTTGATTTGGGTGTTGATTAGGGATTCTTCATATGCAAATTGTGTAAAATGAGGAAAAGGGGAAGTGTCCTCGATGCAGTGGATCTCAGGGTCAAGTTCATCCACCTCCTCCCCTTCCTCATGAGCAACTAGGCTATTGTGGAGAGGGGTCTGAATCCTCTGATCATCCCTGTCTCTACTTCTTTGTTCCTTTGGCAAAGTCTATGGCATATTGTTACCAGGCCTCCTTAAACCTCTGTTATCAGTATTCTGGGGGTTTCTGTACATGGGATTCCCCTCTAACTCCCACCTCTCCATCCTAGCCGAAAGGGATTTCATTACTTTAGTTACCTCATCTGTCTGAAGGGGAAGGGGAGAGGAATGGGATGGGGAGGCATTTTTTCTTCTTTTGGATACGTCTATGTCAGCCTTATTCCTGATTCGGTTAACAACCAATATGTTAGACTCTACTTCCACGGCTGCGTCTTGCATGTGAGCCAGAGTGGTGCCTCTTCTTTCCCTCAACAAGAGGCAGAAATCCGGATCAAAAGCGCTGGCATAAGTGATCTTTGCAGAGGCTTCGGAGGGATTTATCTCTGTGGGGATCTTATTATACATTTTATTAAATCTTTTGGAGAAGTTAGAGACAAAATCTCCTTCCTTTCTCTTCAAAGACCCAAATTCAGTCATGTAATACATGAAGTCCTTTTTGTCTCCCCATTGTCTCAAAAAGGCACTATCCAAAGCCTCAATCCCATCAACAGATCCAGGAGGCAGGGCCCTAAATCATTTTATAGCCTCACCTTCAAGACTATGGACGAAAATCCTCATCCATACATTTGCATGCATGATAACATGATCATCTGTAAAACTGTAGAAGGCTTCAAGGTGTTCTTCTGCAGCTATGTCCCCTTCACCTGTAAACTGGGGCAGTTGCTTGAGGTAATCATCTACTGGAAGGGCATTGGGAGTCAGACGTAACATAAGGGGAGCATACCTAGAAGCTATAATAGCCTCCATTCTGGTCATAGGGGGATTTTCTCCTGCCATAGGGATATTAGGTGGAGGAGAACTCAGAGGGGAAGGAGCTTGAACCGAGGATACTGGAAACAGGCTTACAGTGGTAAGGGAAGTGACAAGGGTTTCTCCCTCTAGTCCAAAACCAGGAGGAGACAACTCGGTAGGAACACTTCTGAAATTCAATAAACGAGAGGCTTCAGAAAATGGTCTGCTACAAAGATGAGGAGAAGAAAAAGGGGTTTCTACAGAAGGAGACGACAAATTACCTAGTTCGGCGATGGAAGTTTCTCCTCGAGGGGCCTTTCCTTTTCTGAAAATCGCCTCTGGATTAGCTTCAGGTGTAGCTAGACGAAGCTATGGATGGGACCGCATGTGTCTGCCTCTGGAAGCCACAACTAAAACAGCAGGTTCTCTCCAGTGGAGTCGTCACAATGGAGTCGCCAAGTGCACAGTAGCAATCGTCAAGGGCTCTGATGCCTGATGCACCTTAAGAATCAGAGGCTCAATGTCGTTCAATCTTGGGGAAAATTTTCAACTTCGTCCCCGGCAATGGCACCAGAAATGTTGGCGTTGGAAGTCACTCCTGGATTGCAGTAGGAGCAGAGCCCGACGCCCATCAGTTCATGTCACAATTTGTTCATAGAAGGTGATCAAGTGGAAGAAAACTTAGAAGAATATCGTTCTAACTCCGGAACCAGGCTGGACATGCATAGGTAGGTGAGGCTTAGTTAAACTTCATACATTGAGTTGTAGTAAGGGTGAATAGGAGGAAGACTTCTATGAGGAAAAGCTGAGGGATGCTGTAGGCATCGAGCTTATAACAACCTATAGAAGAAAAACTTGAACGTAAGAACTTCTTACGCTCAAATGTAGGCAACACTGGAGAATATAACGGTGTTACAATAAATCCTTTATCTTAACACAGTCACAGTAATTCATGCGAATCAGTCGATCATGAACTCTCGCAGTATGAAATGGAACTAGATGGGATAAGAAAGTTGTCTATTATAAAACAAGAAATCTCACATAGAGATACATAACCTGAGAACTAGAGCCTCTATTAAAACTTTACAATCCAGGAGCTTTGCTCTACCATTGATGCTTACAAAAATAGAAAAATTGAGTATATATACTCAGAAAAATCTGCCCAACAAAGGCGTGCTCAAACCTCCAAGGCATGGCGTCTTTTCAGTGAAACCTGGACATAAATCCTTCGTCATATTCCACCTTAACTCAACATGGCTCTTGCAGGGGGGGACCTGCACACAAGGGTACCATGGGTTGATTGCTCCAGGCCTCCCATACCTTCCATTTATGGATCGAGAAGAGGTTTCACCTACCTACTCGATTTTCATTAATTGATTCCCCAGGGAGTGGCCGAGACGATACCTTCAGGAGAAGACCACGTGCCTTCTCTCTAAGGCTCAGAGGTTAGCCTCCCTTTCTTCTAGCACTTCCCTCAAGGTAACCCAGGGCCATGACCTGGCGCCTCTCTCCAAGGGCGCTTCGGCATTTCTTCTTTCGGGGGTTTCTACTTCCCCTGCCTTCAAATTTCCTGGTGCCCAATCTCGCGAAACAACCTTCCAGGATCAATGGTTGGATCGGTTTTAAAACTGACGGCCATGATCATTTTTCCTTGAACACATTGGCTCCACATCCCTTCATCTTCTTTGTCCCTTTTCCATACGACCCAGTTCTATGACCGTGGGCCTGAACCCAGAGGTGCCTTTGGCACTTCGCATTTCATGGCTGGGAGGAGGTTGATTCCTGTTCTTCAAAGTCACGATAGGCAAAGTGGCGATAGAGCCCAATTGTGCGCCACGTGTCCCTCCTTTGATCGAACGACCTAGAACTTATTCAGCGATATTGTGGGCCTGAATCTTGGACGCCTTCATCACTTCACATTTCGTGGATGGGAGGGAGCTGATCCTTGCTCTTCAAGGTCACGATCGACGAAGTGATAATAGAGCCCAATCGTGCGCTACGTGTCCCTCCTTGATCGGATGGTCCTGAACTTCTTCGGCGATACTGTGGGCCCGAATCCTCGACGCTTTCGGCACTTCACGTTCCATGGATGGGAGGGAGTTGATCCTTGCTCTTCAAAGTCACGATAGGTGAAGTGGCGATAGAGCCCAATCATGCACCACGTGTCCCTCCTTGATCGGACGACCTAGAACTTATTCGACGATACTGTGGGCCTGAATCCTGGACACCATCGGCACTTCGCATTTCATGGATGGGAGGGAGTTTATCCTTTCTCTTCAAAGTCACGATCGACGAAGTGGCAATATAGCCCAATCGTGCACCACGTGTCACTCCTTGATCGGAAGACCCTGAACTTCTTCGGCGATACTGTGGGCCTGAATCTTGGACGCCTTCGGCACTTCGCATTTCGTGGATGGGAGGGGGCTGATCCTTGCTCTTCAAAGTCACGATAGGCGAAGTGGCGATAGAGCCCAATCATGTGCCACGTGTCCCTCCTTTGATCGGACAACCCAGAACTTATTCGACGATACTGTGGGCTCAAATCCTGGAGGCCTTCGGCACTTTGCATTTCGTGGATGGGAGGGAGCTGATCCTCGCTCTTCAAAGTCACGATCGGCGAAGTGGCGATAGAGCCCAATCATGCGCCATGTGTCCCTCCTTGATCGGACGACCCTGAACTTCTTCAGTGATACTATGGGCCCGAATCCTGGATGCCTTCGACACTTCGGGTTTCGGGGATCCTAGTTGTAGAGAAAAAGTGCTTCAAGGTCGCGATGGGCGAAGCTGTGATAGAGCTTGATCGTGCGCCACATGCTCCTCCGGGATGGACGGCCTGGATCATTTCAGCAAGATTGCGGGCCCGCTTCTTGTGCTAAACATGGCATAGTTATATTGGTCACAAATATCTGCTGACTGAAAATCTGTTCCATCGATCGATCCTCTCCGCTGGACACTGGGTCGTGCGTCTGCTAACATTTTAATCCTGAAATTGAGATTTTATGCATTGCACGGTGTGCTCATGGATGCATCCTTGGACAACATGCCTTTTGTTGGACTTTTAGGCCTACTTCTTCACAGCTCGGGCTACGGGCTCAAAGGGGAGAAAACAACCCACCCCTCTTAACAAGAATTAATGTTAACACCATATAAACAGAATGTCCTTCTTCAAAAGGCGCATGAAACCCTTAGTTAAATTGGCATAGTTCACTATTAACTGACGTATTAAGTTAGCCTTCCCCTATAAACCCTGAAGTTATCAAATGTTGCATGGGGGAGGCAATTGAAGTATTGCCTCAACCTTCATAGGATCCACCATGATCCCATTCTCAGAGACTAAGAATATTAAATACGGCCAGACCTAACACAGAAGATGCACTTGTGAGGGTTCAAACATATGCGATAATAATGACATCTCTCAAATACTAGTCGAAGGTGGGTGGAATGATCTACTCTCTTGCAACAATGAGCAACAAGATCGTCTTGGTAAGCTTCGATGATATGTTTGAGATCGTGAAAAGCAAAGGTCATAGCGCGTTGGAAGGTTGATCCAACGTTTTTTAGGCCGAAAGGCATTTTCCAATACGCAAAAGTACCCCAAGGACAAATAAACACCATGTTTTGTTGATCCTTGGGTTTGATTTGAATTTGATAATATCCTGAAAATTCTTCCATAAAAGAAAATACTTTGCTTCCAATGCACTCATCAAGAATGTGATCAATGAAAGGAGTTAAGAAGTTATTTTTAGGACAATCCTTTTTTAGGTCTCAAAAATCCATACACACACAGATGGTTCCTTGTTTCTTATTCACTAGAATGGGGTTAGACACCCATTTGGTCAAGGTAACCGAGTAGTTGAAACCAACATTAAGTAGCTACTCTACCTTTTCCTTAATAGTAGGGTACTTCCTAGGATTAATAGCTCTAAGGCGTCATCGAACAGGTCTAGCATATAGATAAGTCTTGATCTCATGTTCGACAATGCTAGGTTCGATCCTTGGCATCTCTTCATATGACCAAGCGAATACATCACAAAATTATTTGAAGAGATCGGTGTAGATCTGAATTTCTTCAGGAGAACAATCTACACCGATATATACGTTTTCAATTTTTCTTAGAATTTGAGAGATATCGATCATGACGGCAGGAGAAATATTCTTCATGTTTCCTTCAGCATAAACACCATGTGTTTCTAGTGGAACCACGATGTGACCAACCATCTCACTCAAGGTAGATCTAAATTCATCATGTTCAATCCTAACAAATTCTGGGAGGAAGTAAGAGCGATGATGCATATCTTCCCATGGCCTATCAAGACCATTCATGGCCTCAAAGATGGCTTCATCCGAAGGTAAAGTATTATCGAGGAAATCGTGTGAACAAGATGATTAGTTGGCCCATACGGGCTTTGGAACGAGATCATCCTCGTCCATCTGTGAGGAGATAGGATCTGGGTCAGCAGTAGTGTTAAGAACAACTTGATACACAACCTCTACCATTGATAGTGTCATTTCCATCCCAATGTGTGACTGACCTCTGCAGGACATAGTCGGGGAAGGTAGGCTCAAAGGATCATTGAAATACCAAGTACGAAAAGCAATGAACCTCATTGAAAATGAAGACCCACTGGAAATGGGATAAATGTGATGAAATGGTGTCATGAAATCAAAGGTGCCCATGAGAGAGGAATACATTCTGACACCAATATCCTCATTTGTCTGCTGAGAATTTTTTATCACTAGGACCGAAGGTCCAACTGATGCATTAGGACTAGCATGCACAAAGAAAAAGTGAACAATCATCATTATTTTCCCTTCATGAGGAAAACATAAAGTGTGAAAAACAGGTGACACGACTGCATTCATGGAATAATTCCAATTACACCCTAGTAATAAATTATAGTCAAGGGGTGCATCAACCACCTTGACATCAACCTCCATTGTCTTTCCACTTAACTGGACCGGAAAAGAGGGAAGAATTTCATGGGGTTGAAATGAACAACCATCAAATGCGATCAACATAGTCATAGATTGAAAGAGAGTCAGAGAGCCAATGGCTTTCCAACAAGTTAGGGACATCACACACGTTGCAACACCTTCATCAATTACAGTGCATTTGATGGCATATTTCATGTAATCCACATGGATTTTAAAGGCCACGTGGTAAGGCAAGCAAGGATTAACATCTGTGACGTCAAAATTAATAAACTTTGTCCACACAGGTCTAGAGCTCATAACACAAATAACAAGGCATTCCTTCGATGACATCACACAAGGCATTCCAAAGATGACATCACACAAGGGGTTTGACCCAGATCTTCGACAATAAAATAGGTTTTGGCAGATCTAGCATTAGGATTGTGGGTAGAGCGTTTCAGTACTTCTTTCAGAATACAAGGTGGAGGATTTGGCTTTTCAATCTGCAAAGGTTTTTCCAGAGGAGGGGGAGACTCTAAACCTAGAACAGTCTGTGAAGAACTGTAATCACAAGATCGAGTGGCTACATTAATATAAGACTTGACCATATTAACACATAGACAATCACCATCATGCATTGGGGTGTTTTGATTCCCACTCGATGCATTTCCAGTTTTGGAGGAGCTCAAAGCCATGTATTGATTATGTGGAAATTGATTGGTAAGCACAACGAACGGTTGAGATAAGAGCCTCGAAGCTTCCTCAAGTTTGGGGCATAGATGGGTAAGGTGATCATCTTTACAAAGTTTACAAGGAAACTTCACCTTCTGTTTTTCTTTCTTTCCCTCACCAACATTATTATTCGATCTATCATTTTTAGTGTTGTCCTTGTCTTTGTTATTATTTCTCCCACCCTTATGATTATTACCTCCTCCTTTCTTTATATTCCCGCCTGGTTGTTGGTTACCATTTGGGTTGGTCGACGACTGCATAGAATGTACATCCACCAACTGGCTGGGAGTGGAGGATGAAGACGAATCTTGTCCTACTATAGACTGGCTTAAAGACAAATCCTTCAATTGGTTCATCACCAAGTTTGTAGACTTAGTATTTGCAGATCCTATGATGTCGTCGGCATGAGGCCCAAGCTTTTGTCTACGGTCATAATTGGATCATGGAACGTCAGGAAGAATTTCATATAACATCCCAGATTGAGAATATATGAAGTCCAATTGCTAGGATTTGAAAATAGCTTATTCCTCATATGTTACTCTAGATGTAGAGACATCCTTTGAAATATAAGGAAATAAGGACTTAAGGAACCACTCCAACAAGAACTATGGTTGAATGTAGGCTTTAATAAACCTATTCTGTCTACGCTGCTCTTGGATATGGTTTGAGATATGTGTGGCTTTATCCTGGCAGAGGGCCAACATAATTTCTATGCTAGCATCATAATGAACCGACAATTGAAAGCGGTTGAGAAATACTAAAACCATCTTATTAAAATTTTCCTATGTTCCCCCTAGTAGCTCAATGTTCCATTTCACTGCAACCCTCGTGAGCGTGCGTTGAAATAGTCTCAAATGAATAGAACCATCATTAAGGAATTGGAAGAGCACCAAAGATGAAAAGTAGTAACATGATCACCTAGCTCCTCACAAGTATTTTCCTTGAATTTAGGAATGTCTGAAAGAATATTGGTGGGCATGGGTGGCCATGATGGATCATGACACATCGGGTCATTCATTAATCTTGAAAAATCTGGCAGAATGAGCATGGACAAAAAATGGATCTGGGGTTGTGGAATCTGATCCCATGCTCTCAGGAAATATTGGTGTTGAGGGATTGTAGACCATCCAGGGTTATGGTATACACCATGGCCCTATATGGTAGGGTAATATCCTCCTCCAAACTGATTCATAAGAGGCTGCATGGGAACCATACTTGTAGGAACGACATAGTGAGGGTTATAAACATTGCCCCCATTTGGAGTGGCTCTAGGCTGGGTGTTGCCCATATCATGAAATTGACTCCCTCCGGGTGGAAATATGGAGGATAGAGGTGGATTTGTCATAACAAATGTGTTCATAGGAATCAACGTGAAGGAGGAAG
Organism: Picea glauca; assembly: GCA_000966675.3. NCBI lineage: Eukaryota > Viridiplantae > Streptophyta > Pinopsida > Pinales > Pinaceae > Picea > Picea glauca. Next base: position 5,231 of record JZKD02S1757621.1, on the reverse strand, counting down.
GGAGAAAGTATTGAATATAAGAGGTGGCTTGCCCTCCTAGTTGAGTAATCCATCCAGGGGCATTGAGACAAGGATTAGACCCAAAAGAAAAAGGAGGTTGACCCCCAACCATAGGATTCGTTTGGGGAATTTGACTTCCACCAAATGAGAGAGGAGTACATGGAGGATCCATGCCCCCAAGTCCAATACTAGGATTTTCATTATTCTCTAGGATGGAGGATGGAAGTTGCGATGTCATATTTGGCATGCCAAAAGAGAAAAGGTTAGAGACTGACAATATGGACTGAGAATTGTATCCAGGCATACCAAAAAGAGACCTGAAATGGTTCATTACTATGGGCTGAGTAGAAACCACAGGCCAAATAGGAGTACGTACGGGAACCTCCGGCACAACAACCATAGCGGATGAAGGGTTCGAAGGAGTGCCATTAACCACATAAGGTATAGGAGTCGAGAGACTCCCAATGTGTTTTGAACTCGACTCAGTACTCATAATTGTATAATCACAAGTCTGGTAGATGGAGGTATGTGTACCACGTTTAGTAACTTTATGCCTTTTAGAAGGCAAAGACTCAATATGCAGTGGTAAATTTAAAAAACAATGAGACCTATGAGGAAGTTGGTTTGGCTCCACTATGACTCAAGACTTGAGATATAAAACCAAATCCTAGGGCCAACTAACAATCAGAGAGCACAACAAAATAAACAAAAGGCCAAATGCACACAAACAAGATATAGTAGCTAAAATGAGGCCTCCCGCACTAGAGTAGGTATGCCTCACCCAAGAGGGGCCTGAGACTCCCTTCAAAAGATTGGAGGTATCAGAATCAGTTATAAGGGCCCTCGTCGGCTTAACAACGCAATAGTTTAGATCCCCCCTAAGAGGTAATCCTCCATAAAGGTTGTGTGTTGTCCGATCCTTATATGACTCAGGGTACCTGCAGAATAAACCTTGCAAGTAACCTATGTGGCTACCTATGTCAAGAAACTAGAGCCACCATGATGCAACCAATGTGTAGGTGAACAGTTGTAAGTCAGGTCCATCATATGAGCAGGGTAATAAAGCCCGAAATCTTGAAAGCACCGCCTCTCACAGAGTTAAAGGTACTAGAAACATCCCTAGATACGAATAGATCTTGAGAAATATCTATGACTCTAAGAAGGTATTAGAGGGCTATATCTGCAACCAACCTCGCACGACCTCATGCTTAAATTCGTTGTGAACGAAGCGTACTGACGTCACTAATTACACAATGGATTTCACCACTCCTTGCTCATACACATATGTTTAGTTTAATATCCTTGGAGAAGTTTACTCACAAAATCCTATTCCAAGGCCCTATATCCTATGCTTGTTTGTGTACTTTGAAAAATAAAATCGTTTCTAATCAATTTTAATTAATCAACGTTACTTTTAATGGCTTTGTTTACTCTAGATATGTGGTCGTGAAACTGATGATGTTATGACTCAACATATCAAAGAAATGAATATAAACAAAGTGCTAAATCCTAATCTTAAATTCTCAAAATATGGTAAGATTTTAAAATGCAACTTCTATAATTTCAATAAAATGCAATCTTTTCATATGTATCAATATCAATACTAATAACCCAAAAGAGCAAATGCCATAATGCAAAAATGAGCAATTTTTTTTTTCGATATAAAGAAACAAAAATGCAAGGATTGAATAGCAACTTGATCTGCAAACCCTACTACAAGAAAAAAGAGACAAGACAAGCAGGATACCAAGAAGAAAACACTCAAACCAAAATGCAAGGACAACCAATGAAAAATATGATAAGAAAGAATACCACCTAAAAATACAACAATAATAAGGTTTCCCATCACTCTGTAGGCACTCAACAGTTAGGACAGAGACCCAAGAAGACTCATCAACCAACCAAACTCACCCAACAAACACCAAACTCAGCCAGTAAGAAAAAAAGTTGATGTATGTGACTGTTTGAGAAAAACTCGTGTATGTACACGCCCTATAGAAGGACAACTTGTGTATGTAGGTGCATGTCAAGGGAAAACCCACATATATGTAGTAAAACATTGTCAGGGCAAGGATAAGTCCAAGAAACTCAGATGAAAATTAAAAATAGGTTGTCAAGCAATCAGGCGACAAGGAAACTCAGGCTAACAAAGAGAAATTCAAGGAGAAAAACACCCCAAAACCTAAAACAAAAGATTCATTCCCCAGTATGGTCGTTAGTTCTGTTATGAGGAAAATCACTCTATGGCATGGGGTAAACCACAATAGATTGAATGAATGCAGAAATCAACTCTAATATCAAGTATTCTATATAAATGAAATGCTAACAAGACAAGATCAAGTTCCTACCTCGTCCAGATGTTCCATGAACATCGTCGTTGAGCATGCAAATCAAATCTTTATACCTGCAACTTGTCCTCAACAACCAAGATACACAAGAATATGGTGATAATATGATGATGATGATTAATGTCCACTAAGACCTAATTGGTCTATCAGACCTTAAGACAGTAAGTGATTACTTGTGATTCTTTAGAATTTTATTTTTGTGCTCGAAAAGCATTAAGAGAAGCTTTCCAATATCACCATACTTTTTTTGAGTTAATAGGTTAGGAAGGTTGGTAGTGTGATCAATATTTTGAAAATGAGATCTAATATGGGTATAGGCTAAACAATCTAAGACAAAGTTCTTTTCATATTAAACCTTCTTAGTGTCACAAAGGTGACACACTCTTTCATCCCATGGTGTTTTAGGAATTGACCAACACCTAGTTTCACTATGGAGTTCATGAGAATTTGTTCTTATCTTAGCAATGCTTATTTTTTTCTTTACACTTGGAAAAACAAATAGAAAATTTTGATCTTCTAGATTAGGGTTGATTACATATTTATAATACCTTAATTTTCTTTTTTCCTCTAACTCTTTATCACACCACATTTTTTCCTTAAATTGTGATTTGACATTTTTTTTAATAGTATCTTTATTCTGCAAAATGGTTTCTTCCACGATTACCCAATAGTTTAGCCAAGATAGGGCGTCTTTATGCCATCCTCGCTTGAGTCGATGGTGATTATGACTTGATTTTGAAGCAATTTTAGGTAGCCTCTTGTCTTCCATGTTGTTTAACTTGTTCTTATACATTAGGTATCTAGTCATATCCATGCTCTCAATGGCGGAGAGGCTTGTTTCTACGAGGAGGATGGGATAGGGCGTATTTCCTTTAATTTTGAGATTATAGGTTATAAAATTGTTTTGTATTTTCCCTATCTTTCTTCAGGATTCACGAGAGATACTACAGCCCCGGACTTCACATCCATAAAGAATAAAAGGTGTAACAAGAGTCTCAAATAGGATTTTTTTCTTATCCTAACTCCAAAGATCAACTGATTTACAATTGTTCACAAGCCCATAATAAGATTTCCATCCCCCAACAATCCTTTTCTCATTGCTATAATTCCAATTGAGCTTGTGGTGAATATCAATTCCAAGATATTTGTATGAAGTCACTTCCTCCAAGTTTTTTTTGTCATATACAAAGGTATAATAAGGGATCTTATTGGATTTAATAATCATGACCTTAGTCTTATCAGTATTAACAGTTATACCCATATTGGAGAAAAAGTCCTTAAGGATTCTTAGTTGGTTTTCAAGATCATGGGGACTTCTTGCCATAAGAATGATATCATCGGCATAAAGAAGAATATTGATGACTATACCAGTGAGAGTAGGGCTGACACAACCTTCTTTTTCCAAGCATTCTTCTAACTTATCAATGTATATGCCAAAAAGGGTAGGGGACAAGGGACAACCTTGTTTGACTCTAATATTGCAGTTAATCTATTTTGACCAGCCCTCAATGTTTTTAAACTTAGAAATAACGTTCTCATACATCCTTATTACAACATCCCTCAACTCGAGAGGCACTTTTATCTCTTCCAACCTATTCCAAAGGTTTTTCGTAGGAACCATGTCAAAAGCTTTTCTAAAGTCAACAAAACAACAAAAAAGATTGGTTTTAGTATTGCAGAACTCCTCTGTAATGATCCTAAAGGTAACAAGATGGTCTACAGTTGAATGATATCTCCTAAACCCGGCCTGGCCTTTAGCTCTTTTACCGTGACTTTCTAGCCAAATGCTAATCTTCTTTTCCAAAATAATTCCATAATGCTTGGCTAAAATCGGGCTAATCATAATGGTCCTATAATTAGAGGGAATGTTTTTATCCCCATTTTTAAAAATAGGAACAATGAGGCTTTGCGTCTAGGGTTTAGGGAAGCCCTTCTTGAATGCTAAGTTGAAGAGCTTGTGTATGTGAGGGATAAGGATTGGCCCTCCAATTTTAAAAATTTCATCTTGGTAGCCTTCAATGTCCTTAGCTTTCCCATTTGCGAGCCACTTAACCCCGAACTCTATGTCATCTAAAGAAAAAGCTTCTTCCTTTGTAGGGACAATAAGAATGGTGTCCATGGCATTAGGGAACTCATAAATATTTTTAAGGTAGGAATTCCAGTCTATTAAGGGAATCCTATTATTTTCTTTAGTATTGTGTTTTAGAATTTGGCTCTAGAACTTCTTAGGATCCAAATTGTATAGTTGTGAAAGTTTCTCTTGCCTTTTATTGATATAGTATATTTTTTTCCTTTTAATTAGGTTTTTGTATGTATTGATCTTATCGATTTTTAAGGGCTCATTAGAAGCATCCCTAATGGATTTCCTAGCAATTTTTCATTCTTTATCATACCAAGGGTTGGTTCTTCTATTATTCTTTTTATGGGACACCTCGAAAGAGAACTTGTTAATAGAAGTGGAAAGGGTAGTTGTAAAATTATGATCGAGTTCTTCAATCAGCAGCAGGCATGAAAATAAAGGTAGGTCTATTCCTATTCCTTTCCTATAATGCAGTGGATTCTAATTCCTTAATTGTATCATCAAGGCTCGGCCGAACCAGAAGTGAATACGTGGTACCAAGAAGATCTCTAAGAAAGTGGTGATTAAAGGTCTGGAATGCTATCGATCCAACCAAAAGCTCTATGGGAAGCCAGTGCAAGACTTTTTATTGCATTTTCAAAGAAAGGTAAGTCGTAAGGAAGGTAAGGTGGGTGCCCGGTTGGTAATGAATCGTAAAGGTAGAGGGTATATAGGGAGGTGCGCAAGCAAGAGTGCCTAGAACCAACTAAGTATTTCTGGCTGAAGCAAGAGGTGAGGGTATCAAAAGGTGAGTAGGTTAAGGT
>JZKD02S1757609.1:74380-102459 GCA_000966675.3 Picea glauca | reverse complement strand
TTAATTTATTAATATAAATATAAATTTTATATTTATTACATAGTGATAAATTAAAATATAAATTTTTACATATTTATGGTTTGTTTTAGTATTATATATTTTGATTATTATTATAAAAATTTGTTTATTTTATTTTTTGTTTTTATGAAAGTGATTTTTTATTTATGATTTAGAATACTTAATTATATATGTTGCATGAGTTTGTCCCCATAAGTTTTGAATTGGTGACTTTAACATTACATAGTGCTTTAACATCACACTTCGTCACGGATTCTTCTACACTTAGGGGACACAATAAACATCAATTTGAGAGCCCAAATATTGTATATTAAAAAAATAAAAAAATATTTTATATTACAATGTATCTAGATAATGATACATTTTAAACTTTATTTCAATAAAATTGAAGGTCAATCCAACAATGTTGCTCTTACTGGAACAACTACAATATCCAAATTACTAATTTAATTTGTGTTGATAATTATATGAATATAGTTAACACAATACAAAAACTTTAATATCCATAAATATTCGATTAGAAAATGAGAAACAAAATACATATATAAAATTTTAACATCTTTTTAAAATTAAAGTTTACATGTATAATCTTTAAACATTTTGTGTAAATTTGAAACATTATTCTTGTTATGATTGGAAAAAGCTAAATAGTACTACTCTTGTAATATGAAAATACAATAAAAATCTATGATATGGTTGGTTGATAGCAAGTCAATGATATGGTTGGTTGATAAATGCTTTCCATGGACACGGTATTGATTTATTTGACTTTCATGTTTAATCTGGGATTGAAGGAAAACATACATGCATTAAATGTTTTTCATATCCACAATTATAAAGCCAATATTATTAATATTTTTTTATTTATATAATTTTTGAAATAATATTTACCTGTAGTTTAGTCTTTGTTTTATAGTGATATTTTGAATAATTATTATAAAAAAATTTGTAAAAAATTATGTGTTTGTAATAATGTAATAAAAATATTTACATTTTAATGTAATAATATTTAAAATTGGTACTTATTAATACAAAAAATTATAAATATAATTTTAATTTAAAGCTCTCTATTTTGTAAACGTTTTTCCAAGCTCCCATGTCCTTGATGTTGAAGCTCCCAAAAAGCTCCCAACCATTGGCGTCCAATTGGGGACTTTTCGTACTCGTTCCCAAGCTCCTCGAACTAGTTTCAGAGATGTTAAAGATACTGAGAGTGGTTCCCATGAAACTATGTTAATTACTCAAACTAACCCATCCAACTATATTTGAACTATACATACATCCTCCATTTTTTTATTTCTGTAAAGATTATGGACAAAATAGCCCATTGTTTTATGATTGATGGTGGTTCGAGCCCAAGCGTAATGTCAAAGATTATTATGGAAGAGCTAAACTTGTCTTGTACAAATGAAAATGCCAGAAGCATGCTCTCTTATAATAGTTTACAACAATCGACCATAGGTGAGATCAAGGACGTGACCTTGGTTTTGTGCGCGCATCCTGAAATAAGGACAACCTTTAATATTCAGGTAATTAACATGCCAATGAGTAATTATTCAATAATATTAGGAATAGACTAGCAAGCCTTGACAGGTGGATACCTATCACTCGACATAACACACTTATCTATTCCTCGGAATGGGAAGAACATCATAGTCCTATGGGAGGGAAGAATTTCACCTTATATAGAAATCATCCCACAACCTAATGTAAATTATATTGAAGAGGACCTAGGAGTGTACTCCATCTTTGTTGACGAGGACAACACTACCTTGGAACAAATCGATCTATAGGATGGGATGTGGCATATGCACTTTGATGGTTCATGCTTCAATGAAGGTAATGGAGCTGGCATTATCTTGTACTCTCCTTTAGGTAAAATTCACAACTTTTCCTATAGGTTAGAGTTTCCTTGCACTAACAACCTCATCGAATTCGAAGCATTACTGCTAGGCATTGAAAATGCCTATAATTTAGGTTGTGGTCACCTTACAGTTTTTGGGGACTCTGAACTTGTTGTAAACCTTGTACGTAAGATATATTCTCCTAGCAACAAGTTAATGAAATGCTACACCCAAACTGTTTGGGCGCTTATCTCGAAATTGCTATCATTCAACATCACTCATGTTAAAAGGGAACTGAACTCAATGACTGATAGGTTAGTTTTTTTTTCAGCCTCTCCTACTCGGAAACGTCTGCCACACATACCTGATTGCACCTTTCAATCTTTGTATCGTCCTCATATCCCTGACAATGTAGAGTCATGGTAGGTCTTCCCTAGTGATGAGAGCATATGTGCTTTCATACAAAATGAACCTTACAATCCCAAGGAGATTATATCCATGGAAGATAAAAAAATTCTGAAGGATTGACTCTAGAAAGTTCATTTTCATTGAGTGATGTAGGAAAAAAAGAAAAACATAAAGAAGAGGAGTTGAAAAGGAAAGTGGGTGATACCATTTCCTTGAACATTGGGACACCCGATTGTCCAAAGAATGTTAAGATAGGTGCCCAATGTTCTGATGAAGAAAAATTGAAGTTCATTGAGTTACTTTGTGAATTTCAAGATGTTTTTGCTTGGTCTTATGAGGATCTTCGTGGTTTTAATCCTGATCTTATACAACATGTCATTCCTATCAAGGAAGGTATAAAACCGGTTAGGCAAAAACAAAGACCCATTAACCCTGCACTGGAAGAAACTATTCGGAAGGAGTTGGAAAAACTCTTGAAGGTTGAGATAATTTTCCCTGTTAAATATTCTGAGTGGGTTTCCAATTTGGTTCCCGTTCGAAAAACCATTGGTCAGATAAGACTATGCGTTGCTTTTCGCGCATTGAATAGAGCTAGCATAAAATACCATTTTCCTCTCCCTAATATGGAGATGATTTTGTAGCAAGTTGCAGGGTCACAGATGATGTCCTTACTTGACGGTTTTTCTGGTTATAATCAGATCAAGGTAAAAATGATAGATAAATATAAAACCACTTTTATTACACGTTGGGGCACATTCACTTATGAACGTATGCCTTTTGGCTTATCTAATGTAGGTGCCACTTTCCAAAGAGCTATGAAAATAGCTTTTGATGATCTGATTGGAAAAATGATTTAGATTTATCTTGATGACTTAACTGTGTATTCAAAAAACTGATCAGATCATTTTGGTCATCTTAGAAAGGTTCTCATGCGATGCAGTAAATTCGACATTTCTTTAAATCCTTCTAAGTTTATTTTCAACATTACCAAGGGAAAGATCCTTGGGCACATTGTCTCCGATTAAGGAATAAGCATAGATCCTGAAAGGATTACTGCTATCCTAAATCTTCCTGCTTCTACTTCCAAAAAGGAGGTTCAAGCCTTTATGGGTGTTATCAACTTTGTCTATAGGTTTGTTCCTGATTTTGTTGTAATGGTCAAACCAATTCACAATCTTCTTAAGCAAGATCGCTCCTTTTCTTGAATTGATGATGTTGAAAATGCTTTTGTAAGGATCAAGAAGGAAATCAGTTTTGCACCGGTTTTGGAGAAGCCAGATTTTGAGAAAGAATTTATTATATATACTAATGCCACAGAGGAAGCAGTTTCCGCTATCCTCATACAATGTGATGACTAAGTTAATGAAAAACTAGTAGATTACATGAGTCAAAGATTTTTAGATGATAAATTCAAATATTCTTATATTGAAAAAAATGCTTTCTCTCTTGTTAAAGTTGTTGAAAAGTTTCTCCACTTTATCTTAGGTAAGCACACGATGGTAAAAGTACCTTTACCTGCTGTCAAGTTTTTGCTCTCACAGACTTATCTTTCAGGTAAGCTTTCACATTGACTTGCCAAGATACAAGAGCATGATTTAACCATCATGACTTCTAAAACCATTAAGGGACATGAATTAGCCCTTCACTTGGCTCAACATGCTGAAGCAAGTGAAGAAATTTATGAACAAGATAACTCTCTGTGAGCACTATTTTACATTGACAGTCAAATCCTTTCTGTAGTTGAACATCCCTGGTATACAGATCTCATGTATTACTTGCAAAACCAGAGGTGTCTAGATGACTTAGATACTCATCAAAGGAGAAGGTTCCATCTTGAATCTTCTAGATACGTCATTTTAGGAGACTTCTTGTTTAGGAGATATACCGATGGTATGTTACTTCGATGTGTGAATAATGAGGAAGAACATAAATTGTTACAAGAAACCCATGGATCTTGAGATTCTGTTATTCATGTAGGAGGTCACTTTTCTGCTAAAACTACTGCTTTTAAAATTATCAAGAAAGGGTAATATTGACCTTCAATTTTTTGTAATTCTTATAATTTTTCAAGATCTTGTGACAAGTGCCAGAAGTTCGCTGGGAAATAACATCTTTCTGCCATGCCTTTACAACCTGTCCTCCCTGGATTTCCTTTTTCAAAATGAGGTCTGAACTTTATTGGTCCTATTAATCCTCCATCTTCAACAGGGCAGGTTTTTATCTTGACATCCACATATTATTTTACAAAATGGACCGAGGTTGTCCACTTAAGCATTCACAGGATGAGCAGGTGATTTCTTTCCTTGAGACTAATATTTTTTCCAGATTTGGTCTTTCTTTGGAAATTATTACAGAAAACGGTCCTGCTTTTATTTCTACTAAGATGAATCAGTTTCTAGCTAAACTGGGGGTTAAACACTTTACCTCATCATCTTATAATCCCAAAGGAAATGGGAAAGCCAAGTCTACTAACAAGAATATGGTTAGAATTATCAAGAGGTTCATTGAAAATAAGCCTCGTCAATGGCACACTCTCCACACTTATGCCCTTTGGGTAGATCGCACTACCACCAAGGTGAGCATTGGTTGCACTCCCTTCCAGCTTGTTTATGGTCAAGAAGACATTTTGCCTACCAATTTGGAACTTTCTTCTCTAAGGATGATGCTACAGGTTGAAGAATTAAATTCTTCCAATATCTCTCAAAGAATGAATGAACTCTTGGCTTTCGAGGAACAAAGGACGTTTGCCTTGGATAACATAAAGAGAATACAACAAACTGTTAAAAGATATTTCAATAAAAGTGCAAAGGCTTTCAAATTTAAGTTTAATGAGAAGGTCTTTCTATGGGATTCAACTCATGTTGATAGAGGAAGGCATTCAAAATTCCAAAAGTTATGGCAGGGTCCTTTTAAGATCGCCTTTTTCCTGGGTGAAAATTCCTATATCCTAAAGGACTTGGAAGAGTGATTGTTTTCCTATAGAACCAACGATTCCCACTTAAAACACTATGTGAAACCAACTTGAAAGTCTAAATGTTGTATGGAATGTTTTTTGTATTATAGTTTTGTTTTATTGCTTTGATTTTACTTTGTTGTTATTTCTTTCTGTTGTTTTATTTCTTTTCTTTTCAGAAATAAAATTTTGGATCAGTTTTTCCACAACGACGCTATTATGCAAGTATTGTTAATCAATAACAATCAGGTTACACAGCTGTCATGATGTTCCCCCTTGAAGACATCATTGAAATTGCTATCTGCTTCAACTGCTGTTAGATAAGATATTTGTTTTTTCATCCCTATTTTTGCTTTCCTTTTCTTCCCTCCACTCCAAGATTCAAAAGAGCACACCAGAGAATTTTTCTCCTTGAAGCCAAGAATGGTTTCACTATGATTAATCAAATGATTGTGCATACAGGGATAATCCCCCTCATACGTAACACTTTCCATGAGTTATTCCCAAAATCCCAATCATTTTTCCCTTAAACCGCTCACTTCCCCCTATTGCATAATCACTTTGATGTCTATTTCCTTGATCTAATATTCACCTGGTCTGCGAAACCAAACAATCTGAGTTCTTAATCCATTGGAAACAAATTTCCCTGTGGATTCGCCAGTTTGTTGACGCTTAAACTCACAACGATGAATACTTCTCGCAAATGATTGCCAAGATCTATTATTTATTTATAATAATAATAATAATAAACTAGTAGGTGGGACCCCCTTGTAGACTAGTGGCACTATGATGGATGCGTTACACTTATATCTTTGTTTGTTGTTATAATGATGCCAACATAGTCTTCTACAGTTGATGATTTAAGTCATGGTTTTATTCGTTATGGCGACATAAGATGGTTGGTTGAATGTGTTATGGCTATATGGTTTTGATGCTCACTCACAACTTATGGAAGTATTATGGATTAAAGGATTATTTTTTTCTTACAGGATTTATGTTATGCATTAAAGATTGTTGATTATTTTATATAATATTTCATGCAAAGGGATGATATGGGAGCTTAAAACAAAAAAGAAACAAAAAACTATGGACAATCCCTAAGGTTATATGGGATTGACACAAAAGAAAGGTGTATAGTCCTTGTTGCTAGACTTATGCGCTTTGATTAAAGGATTATGTGTGAGGCATATATGGTAATGTTATAGCATATGGTTGTTGTTAAAGGTTTTGACATGTCTTTGGGTGGCACACTATGTAATGGATATAGAAATGGATATTTTTTTGAATTAATGGTTGATGTTATGGTGGATGGATTGGTGTGTATGTTGAATTGAATAGGGTTGGGGAAGGAAGTGACGTGAATTTACTACACATCACTCAAACAACCCTCGATCCCGTCACCCTAGCCATACTTGCATTTGGTTTTTCGGCTCTGGTGGTTGTGGATGCTCCACGATTTCTGGTTGTGAAAGGAAATATAGTCCAACTCTTTCCCTCAAGCAAGCTTTCCAGGCATTGTTCCTTTATTTTCCATCCATGATGGTTCCTCTGTGTCATGAATCGATTTTTGGCTCAGAATTGCATGATGTTTGTGTTTTTCTCAAGTTTTCAATTGTGTATCAGTGTTGTCCTTATGGTTTCTTCTATGAATACTCTTGATTGTTGGCGTTTTAAAGAGAGGAATGTATTTTCCTGTTGTGTGTAGCCTCTGTGCATTGGTTTATTGGTTAAAACATGTTCAGTCAGTTTGGGGTTTTGATCTGGTTCTCTATGGAAAATTATTATGATAGTTTAGCAAGCTCTGAGTTTTCAGTGTGTGGGTTTAACAACCAGTCTTGGTATTAATTGTTGTCACTCCTTTTCGCCTCAGTTGTTGTTATTTTTTGTTACTTTGGGTTGCAATGCAGATTGTTAAGAGTTGCACTATTCTTTCTTTGTTTTGACCGAGCCCGAGATTCCTTTTTTCATGGCATTTACTTCACTATCACTGTGCTGGAAGCATTGCATAGTCGGGTTTGTATCTTCTAGAACTATGAATGGAAGCCGGTATATGTGTTGGGTTGGCCACGGGTTGTGTTCAGGCATTCTTTCCATAGTGTTTCTAAGAGTTTTCTTCTCTCATTATCCATTGGAGGTGATTTACTGTTATGTTCCAATAATCCTCACTGTCTAGTTTTTTAAAGGTTACGTGTCTGTGGTGAATTTGGAAAGGGCACATGCTCTCTGTTTCTTCGAAGACTATTCCTTGATTATCTATTGTTACTTCTCTATGATAACTTTTTCAAAAAACAGAAAATGGCACGAATGATCTGTGATTTAAAAGACTCTTCCTTGATTGAGCCATCTCTTGTTACCTCTGTGCAATAAAAAAAGGGAACGAATTGTCTGTGTCTCAAAGACTATCTCATGAGGTCGAACTATTTGTTCTTAATTCCCTTGTTGTGTTAAACCCTAACATGATCTTCGTCTCGTCAAATATTAAAGACACCTGTGTGTGCTCGGATATGTTTCTCCTCGGGCATGACTTGGTTTTGTTCTCCTCTGGAACGACTTGGTTATGTTCTCCTCGGGTATTATTTGGCTTTGTCTTTCGTTGTGAATTTTTTCTAAAGGAAGTATGTACATGTTCAATTTTCAAGAATCTTAGGCTCAGAGTTGCATGTTATTGATTAAATGCTATTTCTGAATCAAGAATTGTGTTGATTGTATATATAAATGTCTGTGTGTGATTGAATCGGGGCCCCATTATGAGTTTTAATGCCAATGGGTTGTGTCAAACAGTGTTGGAAAGATGACAAATGGTGGTTTATACTGGCCTATTCTTATTTGAGTTTAAGGAATAAATAATTGGATGTGGATGACTAGAATCACTGTGTATATTTATATTTTGTTTTAAAAGGAAAAGGGGTTAGCATTGGAACATGAAAGACTCTAGCTCGAAGGGTTATACTTATGAAATTGACAATGATATTATTATGTTGTTGCATATATATTGTATAGATGCAAAGTTTGCTATAATTGAAGTATTATGGGAATATGAATTGCATTTTATTTGAAGTCATCAAGCATTTTGTCTGTAAATAAGGGATAATTAAATAGTTTTGGTTTTTAAAGTGGATGCTTATTGGATTGTGGGGTCTGAACAGAGTTATGGTTGTTGTTTGAATTGATTTATTTTTTATGAACAATATCTGTATTATTCCCTCTCATACTATCACTTTTTCGCTCATTATACCCCCCTCATGATCCCAATTTCATTTTTACACTCCCTGTTCTATAAAATAAATTAAAAACTCTCTATGGAAGTGGAAAAAGATATGACACAAAAATAGGTGGCAACTGATATTTTTGGTATTGATTGCACAATTAGTTATTTAATAAATTGTTGAGCAGTACTCGTGTTGTTATCCCCTGTCATGCTACCACCTTTTTGCTCATTACAATCCCTCTAGATGTCCAATGAACCCTACTCCTCCCCCTGCTCACTTGGAAATTATTAAATAATTTATTATGGATTGATTTGCATGGGTTTTATGTCAACTTCTAAGCCAAAATTTGTTTCATATAAATATAATGTCATGTATGGTCTATTAAGGGCTAGTTACTAATGAATTTTTGCATACACAATGAGTTTCTTCATCATGGGCATCCATGGATGAAATAATAGAGGAAGAGGTAGCTGGAACAGAGGGCCTAGAAGGCCTAGATTCTAAATTCAATTTGATGTTGACCCCTAGGAGTTGAACCAGTTGTTTCAAGATGGGTTCTTCAATTGGATTGGACAAGGGATAGTGCAGCCTAGACCAGAGAGATCTCCCTTCCAGCCTCAAAATATCCCTGGTATTCCTGTGCCTCCTCATTTATCCATGCAACAAGAAGTTCCTAAAAATGATGGATGACAGGATATTGTCAATCCGATAGTCTCTCACCATCGTGGCTGGCCCAACTTGTCACTGCGTCCTCCTCCACCTATAAATCCTAATGTTCAAATTGCCCCTGTGCATTCACCTATTCAGTTCTCTCATGCTAGCAAACGGCTTAAGACTGATGTCCCCCATGTGAAAGACAAAGGCAAAGATGTTTCCTCCCCTTCATCTCCTTCAAATGACTCATCAAAATCAGTGTCCTCTCGTATACATTAGAAGGACGATTGTGCCCATGTTATTAATGAGGTTAAGCCTCAAGGTTTGACTCAACCAAAGGCTACTTCTGGGAAGTCCAAAGGGGACAATAGTGATACAAGAAAGATTGCCTCTCAAAGTGGAAAATATGGATTTTAATTTATGTGTTTATGATTGAGTTGTTGAAGACAATGGTCTGTAGAAAGTTTTGGATAACAAGCTATTTTTTTGGGATAATGTGGTTATTTACATATTTTGGATATGACTTGAATTATTTCTAATATTTAATATTCAAATTTTGGAAATATTTATGGGAGCTACAAGGCGGTATGTGTTTAAATGATTATCTAATTGTGTTTATTTTTGTAAAGAATAAAAGAAGGGAGTCACAAGGGGTCCCACCTACTTAGTTATTATTAAATAAAGACTCGTAACTATTTTTATCATTATTACTTCCCTTAAATTAAAATTAGTTAATTTCAATTAACTTAACTAAAGAAAGTAGTCGAACTACTTCAACTTATTTGGAAGGCATAAAATCCAAATGAGAAGGAATTACAAGGGGAGAATAGAAGGAGAAAGCAATACTAAGGTTGGCTCTTTTGTTTTCATGAGATAGTTTTAGTTTTCATTCATATTGAGTTCATTAAAGGCCTAATTCTCTTTTGGACAACAAGGTTCAAAGATGAACCATATCATCTAGATGTTTGTTTCAAAGGTGTTGATCTATCTTTGATAGTCTGTGTATACTTATCTGTTTATGGATTAAGTTTTATAACTGATAAAGGATATTGTGCAGAGTCATATTGGCAGCAGTTTGTGGCAAGTTGATCCAGATTATAAAGTTAAGTTTTTACTTCTTTTTAGATTCCTTTTGTATGGTTTTCATCGGGGATTTCTAAATTAGACTTTGGTCCATGCCCTCACAGGGATTTTGTAAAGAGAAAGATACTTTGATTTCTTGGAATGAAATAAAGCAAATTGCTATTCTGTCTCATTTGTGTCTATTTGTGGCTTGGTTATTTTTCTTTTGATCTCCAGATTTACTTTTTGTAATTTGTATATTTTCAGAAAATTATATTAAATTTTATGTTGTTTTGCAACATTTCTTTCATGAAAAAATCAACCTAAACACTTGTAACTAATACTTGTGGATTGGGACAATATTTTTGAGGCTATAAAACATAGGGTAATATTCCTGATTATCTTGTCTTAGCTAGGCAAGATTCGAAAATGCTTGAGTAAGATAATTCATATCTTTGTCTCAACATTTATTTGGTGACCATACTGGGGAGATCTTCCATATCTCTTTGGTTGATTGTATGCGCGATTATCATTGAATATTTTATTTTTCTGCTTTCAATTCTTTGATTTTTTTCTTTCCTTCATGACAATACCTGTTACAAGGCAACCAATATTGAGCCCGGTCTTAAAGACCAAACCAACATTGCTTTAACCTTATTTAATACCATCTTAGAAACCGCTAACACTCTGGCTGAGCTTGAACACTCATGGGAAGTGATTGAACAAGACATAAGTGTCCGAGAATGTTGGGAAGCTAGGAAAAGGCAGCCTAGGAATCATCCATAACTTTCTTTTTCCTAAAGTTTTGATTCTCTTTTCATGTCCTTAAACCATCACATCTCTAGGAGGAGAAGAGTTTTATCACCTGAGATTAACCCTATTGTTGAAATAGGAAGAAGAAACGTTGTTTTGTCAACCCAACAAGGTACTCTAAGGAGAACTTTGTCTGATTCCCCCAGTTCATATTTTTCTCCCTTACCTATCGTTCACAAGATGGCATCTGTGGGTGGGTTTGGTGGCACTGGAGGTGCTTCTTCATCTCAATCTTCAGCCTCATTAGTGATTGGTAGCTTGTATAGTCNAACTATTCGGAAGGAGTTGGAAAAACTCTTGAAGGTTGAGATAATTTTCCCTGTTAAATATTCTGAGTGGGTTTCCAATTTGGTTCCCGTTCGAAAAACCATTGGTCAGATAAGACTATGCGTTGCTTTTCGCGCATTGAATAGAGCTAGCATAAAATACCATTTTCCTCTCCCTAATATGGAGATGATTTTGTAGCAAGTTGCAGGGTCACAGATGATGTCCTTACTTGACGGTTTTTCTGGTTATAATCAGATCAAGGTAAAAATGATAGATAAATATAAAACCACTTTTATTACACGTTGGGGCACATTCACTTATGAACGTATGCCTTTTGGCTTATCTAATGTAGGTGCCACTTTCCAAAGAGCTATGAAAATAGCTTTTGATGATCTGATTGGAAAAATGATTTAGATTTATCTTGATGACTTAACTGTGTATTCAAAAAACTGATCAGATCATTTTGGTCATCTTAGAAAGGTTCTCATGCGATGCAGTAAATTCGACATTTCTTTAAATCCTTCTAAGTTTATTTTCAACATTACCAAGGGAAAGATCCTTGGGCACATTGTCTCCGATTAAGGAATAAGCATAGATCCTGAAAGGATTACTGCTATCCTAAATCTTCCTGCTTCTACTTCCAAAAAGGAGGTTCAAGCCTTTATGGGTGTTATCAACTTTGTCTATAGGTTTGTTCCTGATTTTGTTGTAATGGTCAAACCAATTCACAATCTTCTTAAGCAAGATCGCTCCTTTTCTTGAATTGATGATGTTGAAAATGCTTTTGTAAGGATCAAGAAGGAAATCAGTTTTGCACCGGTTTTGGAGAAGCCAGATTTTGAGAAAGAATTTATTATATATACTAATGCCACAGAGGAAGCAGTTTCCGCTATCCTCATACAATGTGATGACTAAGTTAATGAAAAACTAGTAGATTACATGAGTCAAAGATTTTTAGATGATAAATTCAAATATTCTTATATTGAAAAAAATGCTTTCTCTCTTGTTAAAGTTGTTGAAAAGTTTCTCCACTTTATCTTAGGTAAGCACACGATGGTAAAAGTACCTTTACCTGCTGTCAAGTTTTTGCTCTCACAGACTTATCTTTCAGGTAAGCTTTCACATTGACTTGCCAAGATACAAGAGCATGATTTAACCATCATGACTTCTAAAACCATTAAGGGACATGAATTAGCCCTTCACTTGGCTCAACATGCTGAAGCAAGTGAAGAAATTTATGAACAAGATAACTCTCTGTGAGCACTATTTTACATTGACAGTCAAATCCTTTCTGTAGTTGAACATCCCTGGTATACAGATCTCATGTATTACTTGCAAAACCAGAGGTGTCTAGATGACTTAGATACTCATCAAAGGAGAAGGTTCCATCTTGAATCTTCTAGATACGTCATTTTAGGAGACTTCTTGTTTAGGAGATATACCGATGGTATGTTACTTCGATGTGTGAATAATGAGGAAGAACATAAATTGTTACAAGAAACCCATGGATCTTGAGATTCTGTTATTCATGTAGGAGGTCACTTTTCTGCTAAAACTACTGCTTTTAAAATTATCAAGAAAGGGTAATATTGACCTTCAATTTTTTGTAATTCTTATAATTTTTCAAGATCTTGTGACAAGTGCCAGAAGTTCGCTGGGAAATAACATCTTTCTGCCATGCCTTTACAACCTGTCCTCCCTGGATTTCCTTTTTCAAAATGAGGTCTGAACTTTATTGGTCCTATTAATCCTCCATCTTCAACAGGGCAGGTTTTTATCTTGACATCCACATATTATTTTACAAAATGGACCGAGGTTGTCCACTTAAGCATTCACAGGATGAGCAGGTGATTTCTTTCCTTGAGACTAATATTTTTTCCAGATTTGGTCTTTCTTTGGAAATTATTACAGAAAACGGTCCTGCTTTTATTTCTACTAAGATGAATCAGTTTCTAGCTAAACTGGGGGTTAAACACTTTACCTCATCATCTTATAATCCCAAAGGAAATGGGAAAGCCAAGTCTACTAACAAGAATATGGTTAGAATTATCAAGAGGTTCATTGAAAATAAGCCTCGTCAATGGCACACTCTCCACACTTATGCCCTTTGGGTAGATCGCACTACCACCAAGGTGAGCATTGGTTGCACTCCCTTCCAGCTTGTTTATGGTCAAGAAGACATTTTGCCTACCAATTTGGAACTTTCTTCTCTAAGGATGATGCTACAGGTTGAAGAATTAAATTCTTCCAATATCTCTCAAAGAATGAATGAACTCTTGGCTTTCGAGGAACAAAGGACGTTTGCCTTGGATAACATAAAGAGAATACAACAAACTGTTAAAAGATATTTCAATAAAAGTGCAAAGGCTTTCAAATTTAAGTTTAATGAGAAGGTCTTTCTATGGGATTCAACTCATGTTGATAGAGGAAGGCATTCAAAATTCCAAAAGTTATGGCAGGGTCCTTTTAAGATCGCCTTTTTCCTGGGTGAAAATTCCTATATCCTAAAGGACTTGGAAGAGTGATTGTTTTCCTATAGAACCAACGATTCCCACTTAAAACACTATGTGAAACCAACTTGAAAGTCTAAATGTTGTATGGAATGTTTTTTGTATTATAGTTTTGTTTTATTGCTTTGATTTTACTTTGTTGTTATTTCTTTCTGTTGTTTTATTTCTTTTCTTTTCAGAAATAAAATTTTGGATCAGTTTTTCCACAACGACGCTATTATGCAAGTATTGTTAATCAATAACAATCAGGTTACACAGCTGTCATGATGTTCCCCCTTGAAGACATCATTGAAATTGCTATCTGCTTCAACTGCTGTTAGATAAGATATTTGTTTTTTCATCCCTATTTTTGCTTTCCTTTTCTTCCCTCCACTCCAAGATTCAAAAGAGCACACCAGAGAATTTTTCTCCTTGAAGCCAAGAATGGTTTCACTATGATTAATCAAATGATTGTGCATACAGGGATAATCCCCCTCATACGTAACACTTTCCATGAGTTATTCCCAAAATCCCAATCATTTTTCCCTTAAACCGCTCACTTCCCCCTATTGCATAATCACTTTGATGTCTATTTCCTTGATCTAATATTCACCTGGTCTGCGAAACCAGACAATCTGAGTTCTTAATCTGTTGGAAACAAATTTCCCTATGGATTCGCCAGTTTGTTGACACTTAAACTCACAACGATGAATACTTCTTGCAAATGATTGCCAAGCTCTATTATTTATTTATAATAATAATAATAATAATAATAAACTAGTAGGTGGGACCCCCTTGTAGACTAGTGACACTATGATGGATGCGTTACACTTATATATTTATTTGTTGTTATAATGGTTCCAACATAGTCTTCTACAATTGATGATTTAAGTCATGGTTTTATTCGTTATGGCGACATAAGATGGTTGGTTGAATGTGTTATGGCTATATTGTTTTGATGCTCACTCACAAATTATGGAAGTATTATGGATTAAAGGATTATTTTTTTCTTACAGGATTTATGTTATGCATTAAAGATTGTTGATTATTTTATATAATATTTCATGCAAAGGGATGATATGGGAGCTTAAAACAAAAAAGAAACAAAAAACTATGGACAATCCCTAAGGTTATATGGGATTGACACAAAAGAAAGGTGTATAGTCCTTGTTGCTAGACTTATGCGCTTTGATTAAAGGATTATGTGTGAGGCATATATGGTAATGTTATAGCATATGGTTGTTGTTAAAGGTTTTGACATGTCTTTGGGTGGCACACTATGTAATGGATATAGAAATGGATATTTTTTTGAATTAATGGTTGATGTTATGGTGGATGGATTGGTGTGTATGTTGAATTGAATAGGGTTGGGGAAGGAAGTGACGTGAATTTACTACACATCACTCAAACAACCCTCGATCCCGTCACCCTAGCCATACTTGCATTTGGTTTTTCGGCTCTGGTGGTTGTGGATGCTCCACGATTTCTGGTTGTGAAAGGAAATATAGTCCAACTCTTTCCCTCAAGCAAGCTTTCCAGGCATTGTTCCTTTATTTTCCATCCATGATGGTTCCTCTGTGTCATGAATCGATTTTTGGCTCAGAATTGCATGATGTTTGTGTTTTTCTCAAGTTTTCAATTGTGTATCAGTGTTGTCCTTATGGTTTCTTCTATGAATACTCTTGATTGTTGGCGTTTTAAAGAGAGGAATGTATTTTCCTGTTGTGTGTAGCCTCTGTGCATTGGTTTATTGGTTAAAACATGTTCAGTCAGTTTGGGGTTTTGATCTGGTTCTCTATGGAAAATTATTATGATAGTTTAGCAAGCTCTGAGTTTTCAGTGTGTGGGTTTAACAACCAGTCTTGGTATTAATTGTTGTCACTCCTTTTCGCCTCAGTTGTTGTTATTTTTTGTTACTTTGGGTTGCAATGCAGATTGTTAAGAGTTGCACTATTCTTTCTTTGTTTTGACCGAGCCCGAGATTCCTTTTTTCATGGCATTTACTTCACTATCACTGTGCTGGAAGCATTGCATAGTCGGGTTTGTATCTTCTAGAACTATGAATGGAAGCCGGTATATGTGTTGGGTTGGCCACGGGTTGTGTTCAGGCATTCTTTCCATAGTGTTTCTAAGAGTTTTCTTCTCTCATTATCCATTGGAGGTGATTTACTGTTATGTTCCAATAATCCTCACTGTCTAGTTTTTTAAAGGTTACGTGTCTGTGGTGAATTTGGAAAGGGCACATGCTCTCTGTTTCTTCGAAGACTATTCCTTGATTATCTATTGTTACTTCTCTATGATAACTTTTTCAAAAAACAGAAAATGGCACGAATGATCTGTGATTTAAAAGACTCTTCCTTGATTGAGCCATCTCTTGTTACCTCTGTGCAATAAAAAAAGGGAACGAATTGTCTGTGTCTCAAAGACTATCTCATGAGGTCGAACTATTTGTTCTTAATTCCCTTGTTGTGTTAAACCCTAACATGATCTTCGTCTCGTCAAATATTAAAGACACCTGTGTGTGCTCGGATATGTTTCTCCTCGGGCATGACTTGGTTTTGTTCTCCTCTGGAACGACTTGGTTATGTTCTCCTCGGGTATTATTTGGCTTTGTCTTTCGTTGTGAATTTTTTCTAAAGGAAGTATGTACATGTTCAATTTTCAAGAATCTTAGGCTCAGAGTTGCATGTTATTGATTAAATGCTATTTCTGAATCAAGAATTGTGTTGATTGTATATATAAATGTCTGTGTGTGATTGAATCGGGGCCCCATTATGAGTTTTAATGCCAATGGGTTGTGTCAAACAGTGTTGGAAAGATGACAAATGGTGGTTTATACTGGCCTATTCTTATTTGAGTTTAAGGAATAAATAATTGGATGTGGATGACTAGAATCACTGTGTATATTTATATTTTGTTTTAAAAGGAAAAGGGGTTAGCATTGGAACATGAAAGACTCTAGCTCGAAGGGTTATACTTATGAAATTGACAATGATATTATTATGTTGTTGCATATATATTGTATAGATGCAAAGTTTGCTATAATTGAAGTATTATGGGAATATGAATTGCATTTTATTTGAAGTCATCAAGCATTTTGTCTGTAAATAAGGGATAATTAAATAGTTTTGGTTTTTAAAGTGGATGCTTATTGGATTGTGGGGTCTGAACAGAGTTATGGTTGTTGTTTGAATTGATTTATTTTTTATGAACAATATCTGTATTATTCCCTCTCATACTATCACTTTTTCGCTCATTATACCCCCCTCATGATCCCAATTTCATTTTTACACTCCCTGTTCTATAAAATAAATTAAAAACTCTCTATGGAAGTGGAAAAAGATATGACACAAAAATAGGTGGCAACTGATATTTTTGGTATTGATTGCACAATTAGTTATTTAATAAATTGTTGAGCAGTACTCGTGTTGTTATCCCCTGTCATGCTACCACCTTTTTGCTCATTACAATCCCTCTAGATGTCCAATGAACCCTACTCCTCCCCCTGCTCACTTGGAAATTATTAAATAATTTATTATGGATTGATTTGCATGGGTTTTATGTCAACTTCTAAGCCAAAATTTGTTTCATATAAATATAATGTCATGTATGGTCTATTAAGGGCTAGTTACTAATGAATTTTTGCATACACAATGAGTTTCTTCATCATGGGCATCCATGGATGAAATAATAGAGGAAGAGGTAGCTGGAACAGAGGGCCTAGAAGGCCTAGATTCTAAATTCAATTTGATGTTGACCCCTAGGAGTTGAACCAGTTGTTTCAAGATGGGTTCTTCAATTGGATTGGACAAGGGATAGTGCAGCCTAGACCAGAGAGATCTCCCTTCCAGCCTCAAAATATCCCTGGTATTCCTGTGCCTCCTCATTTATCCATGCAACAAGAAGTTCCTAAAAATGATGGATGACAGGATATTGTCAATCCGATAGTCTCTCACCATCGTGGCTGGCCCAACTTGTCACTGCGTCCTCCTCCACCTATAAATCCTAATGTTCAAATTGCCCCTGTGCATTCACCTATTCAGTTCTCTCATGCTAGCAAACGGCTTAAGACTGATGTCCCCCATGTGAAAGACAAAGGCAAAGATGTTTCCTCCCCTTCATCTCCTTCAAATGACTCATCAAAATCAGTGTCCTCTCGTATACATTAGAAGGACGATTGTGCCCATGTTATTAATGAGGTTAAGCCTCAAGGTTTGACTCAACCAAAGGCTACTTCTGGGAAGTCCAAAGGGGACAATAGTGATACAAGAAAGATTGCCTCTCAAAGTGGAAAATATGGATTTTAATTTATGTGTTTATGATTGAGTTGTTGAAGACAATGGTCTGTAGAAAGTTTTGGATAACAAGCTATTTTTTTGGGATAATGTGGTTATTTACATATTTTGGATATGACTTGAATTATTTCTAATATTTAATATTCAAATTTTGGAAATATTTATGGGAGCTACAAGGCGGTATGTGTTTAAATGATTATCTAATTGTGTTTATTTTTGTAAAGAATAAAAGAAGGGAGTCACAAGGGGTCCCACCTACTTAGTTATTATTAAATAAAGACTCGTAACTATTTTTATCATTATTACTTCCCTTAAATTAAAATTAGTTAATTTCAATTAACTTAACTAAAGAAAGTAGTCGAACTACTTCAACTTATTTGGAAGGCATAAAATCCAAATGAGAAGGAATTACAAGGGGAGAATAGAAGGAGAAAGCAATACTAAGGTTGGCTCTTTTGTTTTCATGAGATAGTTTTAGTTTTCATTCATATTGAGTTCATTAAAGGCCTAATTCTCTTTTGGACAACAAGGTTCAAAGATGAACCATATCATCTAGATGTTTGTTTCAAAGGTGTTGATCTATCTTTGATAGTCTGTGTATACTTATCTGTTTATGGATTAAGTTTTATAACTGATAAAGGATATTGTGCAGAGTCATATTGGCAGCAGTTTGTGGCAAGTTGATCCAGATTATAAAGTTAAGTTTTTACTTCTTTTTAGATTCCTTTTGTATGGTTTTCATCGGGGATTTCTAAATTAGACTTTGGTCCATGCCCTCACAGGGATTTTGTAAAGAGAAAGATACTTTGATTTCTTGGAATGAAATAAAGCAAATTGCTATTCTGTCTCATTTGTGTCTATTTGTGGCTTGGTTATTTTTCTTTTGATCTCCAGATTTACTTTTTGTAATTTGTATATTTTCAGAAAATTATATTAAATTTTATGTTGTTTTGCAACATTTCTTTCATGAAAAAATCAACCTAAACACTTGTAACTAATACTTGTGGATTGGGACAATATTTTTGAGGCTATAAAACATAGGGTAATATTCCTGATTATCTTGTCTTAGCTAGGCAAGATTCGAAAATGCTTGAGTAAGATAATTCATATCTTTGTCTCAACATTTATTTGGTGACCATACTGGGGAGATCTTCCATATCTCTTTGGTTGATTGTATGCGCGATTATCATTGAATATTTTATTTTTCTGCTTTCAATTCTTTGATTTTTTTCTTTCCTTCATGACAATACCTGTTACAAGGCAACCAATATTGAGCCCGGTCTTAAAGACCAAACCAACATTGCTTTAACCTTATTTAATACCATCTTAGAAACCGCTAACACTCTGGCTGAGCTTGAACACTCATGGGAAGTGATTGAACAAGACATAAGTGTCCGAGAATGTTGGGAAGCTAGGAAAAGGCAGCCTAGGAATCATCCATAACTTTCTTTTTCCTAAAGTTTTGATTCTCTTTTCATGTCCTTAAACCATCACATCTCTAGGAGGAGAAGAGTTTTATCACCTGAGATTAACCCTATTGTTGAAATAGGAAGAAGAAACGTTGTTTTGTCAACCCAACAAGGTACTCTAAGGAGAACTTTGTCTGATTCCCCCAGTTCATATTTTTCTCCCTTACCTATCGTTCACAAGATGGCATCTGTGGGTGGGTTTGGTGGCACTGGAGGTGCTTCTTCATCTCAATCTTCAGCCTCATTAGTGATTGGTAGCTTGTATAGTCGTCAAGTCCCTGTCCAATCTACTACCAATTCCACTAAGGTCATAAAGAAGTATGGACTCTTTCAATTCGAAGAAGATTCTACTACCACTATGTGGCATGTATCCTCTCCTCTAAACCTAGCACCTGCTACTCATCCACTTTAAAAATTCGAAGAGAATCTCCCTAGGTTTTCAGGAAATAACACGGTCACTATGAATAAACACTTGGTGGCATTTTCTAATGCATGTCACAACATAGGAGCAAATGACAATGACACTTGTATGCGCTTATTTGTTAATTCCCTTGAAGGGAAAGCAACGCTAGATTTCTTTGATCTCCCTCCCAATATTCTTTCCACTTGGGAGGAGTTAGTATATTGGTTCAAATCTACTTATGGGCAGTCTAAGAGCCTAACTGAGCAATTACGGGATTATAATAACATTGCATATAAATATGGTGAGTCTATCAAGTCTTTCAACTTACATTTCACCAAGTTATATAACCAAATTCCCGAACTTATTCACCTTTAGAACCAAGCCACTTTTATGCATTACTATAATGATCTACCTTCCTCTTACCATCATAGGCTTGAAGAAAAGGCCATTAACAACCTTGGTTCTGCTCTACATACTTGTTTAGAGTATGAAGAATGGTTTGAAAGAACATGTCTTCCCAAGGGAGATTCGGTTAAACAAACAAACATGTCCACCCTCTTACAACTTGTACAAGACATGAATAATCGAATGATAGAGTATGATCGAAAGGGAAATTTCGCTTCACTTACCCCTAGGGCCTCATATTCTTCTTCACCACCCTTTATGAATCATAATGAAAACAAATTTCAGCCTAAAGCCGTCATGCCTCACAGTTGGTGTAACTTTTGCAAGGAACACCATGAAGAAAGTACTTGTGAGGAAAAGAAGAGTGCCAGAGATAAAATCTTTGGTAAAAAGACTGAAACTACTATTGTTGTTCTAGATTTCGCAGAACCATAGGATGTCATGATCATAAACACTAGGAATAAATCCTATGCTTCGAAAGGAAAATATGATCCCCCTCATACTTCTTCTAGCCCAAGCTCATCTTCACCAGCTTCTACCGTACAAGTTACTAAAACTACTGACAGTTAAGGAACTCCCTCCCCTCTTCGCTCTTCCAAATACAACATTCTCAATCAATTGGTTAATATTAAAGCCGATTCTACCCTCATGGACATGGTTTCCATCCCTGAGCAACAAAAGCATCTGAAAAATTTCATGGAAGGAAAAACTTCCACCGTAGCCAATCTCTCTGAAGAGGTAGATGAAGAGGACTCAACTGTAAATAAAGTAGTTGTACATAATTTTATACACTCTGTAAAACATCCTCCATCTTTTATTTCTGTAAATATTATGGACAAAATATCGCATTGTTGTCTGATTGATGATGGTTTGGGCCCAAGCGTAATGTCAAAGATTATTATGGAAGAGGTAGGCTTGTCTTGTAAAAATGAAAATGCTAGAAGCATGCTCTCTTATAATAGTTTACAAAAATCGACCATAGGTGAGATCAAGGACCTGACCTTGGTTTTGTGCGCACATCTTGACATTAGGAAAACTCTTAATATTCAGGTAATTGACATGCCAGTGAGTAATTATTCAATCATCTTAGGAATANTTATGGAAGTATTATGGATTAAAGGATTATTTTTTTCTTACAGGATTTATGTTATGCATTAAAGATTGTTGATTATTTTATATAATATTTCATGCAAAGGGATGATATGGGAGCTTAAAACAAAAAAGAAACAAAAAACTATGGACAATCCCTAAGGTTATATGGGATTGACACAAAAGAAAGGTGTATAGTCCTTGTTGCTAGACTTATGCGCTTTGATTAAAGGATTATGTGTGAGGCATATATGGTAATGTTATAGCATATGGTTGTTGTTAAAGGTTTTGACATGTCTTTGGGTGGCACACTATGTAATGGATATAGAAATGGATATTTTTTTGAATTAATGGTTGATGTTATGGTGGATGGATTGGTGTGTATGTTGAATTGAATAGGGTTGGGGAAGGAAGTGACGTGAATTTACTACACATCACTCAAACAACCCTCGATCCCGTCACCCTAGCCATACTTGCATTTGGTTTTTCGGCTCTGGTGGTTGTGGATGCTCCACGATTTCTGGTTGTGAAAGGAAATATAGTCCAACTCTTTCCCTCAAGCAAGCTTTCCAGGCATTGTTCCTTTATTTTCCATCCATGATGGTTCCTCTGTGTCATGAATCGATTTTTGGCTCAGAATTGCATGATGTTTGTGTTTTTCTCAAGTTTTCAATTGTGTATCAGTGTTGTCCTTATGGTTTCTTCTATGAATACTCTTGATTGTTGGCGTTTTAAAGAGAGGAATGTATTTTCCTGTTGTGTGTAGCCTCTGTGCATTGGTTTATTGGTTAAAACATGTTCAGTCAGTTTGGGGTTTTGATCTGGTTCTCTATGGAAAATTATTATGATAGTTTAGCAAGCTCTGAGTTTTCAGTGTGTGGGTTTAACAACCAGTCTTGGTATTAATTGTTGTCACTCCTTTTCGCCTCAGTTGTTGTTATTTTTTGTTACTTTGGGTTGCAATGCAGATTGTTAAGAGTTGCACTATTCTTTCTTTGTTTTGACCGAGCCCGAGATTCCTTTTTTCATGGCATTTACTTCACTATCACTGTGCTGGAAGCATTGCATAGTCGGGTTTGTATCTTCTAGAACTATGAATGGAAGCCGGTATATGTGTTGGGTTGGCCACGGGTTGTGTTCAGGCATTCTTTCCATAGTGTTTCTAAGAGTTTTCTTCTCTCATTATCCATTGGAGGTGATTTACTGTTATGTTCCAATAATCCTCACTGTCTAGTTTTTTAAAGGTTACGTGTCTGTGGTGAATTTGGAAAGGGCACATGCTCTCTGTTTCTTCGAAGACTATTCCTTGATTATCTATTGTTACTTCTCTATGATAACTTTTTCAAAAAACAGAAAATGGCACGAATGATCTGTGATTTAAAAGACTCTTCCTTGATTGAGCCATCTCTTGTTACCTCTGTGCAATAAAAAAAGGGAACGAATTGTCTGTGTCTCAAAGACTATCTCATGAGGTCGAACTATTTGTTCTTAATTCCCTTGTTGTGTTAAACCCTAACATGATCTTCGTCTCGTCAAATATTAAAGACACCTGTGTGTGCTCGGATATGTTTCTCCTCGGGCATGACTTGGTTTTGTTCTCCTCTGGAACGACTTGGTTATGTTCTCCTCGGGTATTATTTGGCTTTGTCTTTCGTTGTGAATTTTTTCTAAAGGAAGTATGTACATGTTCAATTTTCAAGAATCTTAGGCTCAGAGTTGCATGTTATTGATTAAATGCTATTTCTGAATCAAGAATTGTGTTGATTGTATATATAAATGTCTGTGTGTGATTGAATCGGGGCCCCATTATGAGTTTTAATGCCAATGGGTTGTGTCAAACAGTGTTGGAAAGATGACAAATGGTGGTTTATACTGGCCTATTCTTATTTGAGTTTAAGGAATAAATAATTGGATGTGGATGACTAGAATCACTGTGTATATTTATATTTTGTTTTAAAAGGAAAAGGGGTTAGCATTGGAACATGAAAGACTCTAGCTCGAAGGGTTATACTTATGAAATTGACAATGATATTATTATGTTGTTGCATATATATTGTATAGATGCAAAGTTTGCTATAATTGAAGTATTATGGGAATATGAATTGCATTTTATTTGAAGTCATCAAGCATTTTGTCTGTAAATAAGGGATAATTAAATAGTTTTGGTTTTTAAAGTGGATGCTTATTGGATTGTGGGGTCTGAACAGAGTTATGGTTGTTGTTTGAATTGATTTATTTTTTATGAACAATATCTGTATTATTCCCTCTCATACTATCACTTTTTCGCTCATTATACCCCCCTCATGATCCCAATTTCATTTTTACACTCCCTGTTCTATAAAATAAATTAAAAACTCTCTATGGAAGTGGAAAAAGATATGACACAAAAATAGGTGGCAACTGATATTTTTGGTATTGATTGCACAATTAGTTATTTAATAAATTGTTGAGCAGTACTCGTGTTGTTATCCCCTGTCATGCTACCACCTTTTTGCTCATTACAATCCCTCTAGATGTCCAATGAACCCTACTCCTCCCCCTGCTCACTTGGAAATTATTAAATAATTTATTATGGATTGATTTGCATGGGTTTTATGTCAACTTCTAAGCCAAAATTTGTTTCATATAAATATAATGTCATGTATGGTCTATTAAGGGCTAGTTACTAATGAATTTTTGCATACACAATGAGTTTCTTCATCATGGGCATCCATGGATGAAATAATAGAGGAAGAGGTAGCTGGAACAGAGGGCCTAGAAGGCCTAGATTCTAAATTCAATTTGATGTTGACCCCTAGGAGTTGAACCAGTTGTTTCAAGATGGGTTCTTCAATTGGATTGGACAAGGGATAGTGCAGCCTAGACCAGAGAGATCTCCCTTCCAGCCTCAAAATATCCCTGGTATTCCTGTGCCTCCTCATTTATCCATGCAACAAGAAGTTCCTAAAAATGATGGATGACAGGATATTGTCAATCCGATAGTCTCTCACCATCGTGGCTGGCCCAACTTGTCACTGCGTCCTCCTCCACCTATAAATCCTAATGTTCAAATTGCCCCTGTGCATTCACCTATTCAGTTCTCTCATGCTAGCAAACGGCTTAAGACTGATGTCCCCCATGTGAAAGACAAAGGCAAAGATGTTTCCTCCCCTTCATCTCCTTCAAATGACTCATCAAAATCAGTGTCCTCTCGTATACATTAGAAGGACGATTGTGCCCATGTTATTAATGAGGTTAAGCCTCAAGGTTTGACTCAACCAAAGGCTACTTCTGGGAAGTCCAAAGGGGACAATAGTGATACAAGAAAGATTGCCTCTCAAAGTGGAAAATATGGATTTTAATTTATGTGTTTATGATTGAGTTGTTGAAGACAATGGTCTGTAGAAAGTTTTGGATAACAAGCTATTTTTTTGGGATAATGTGGTTATTTACATATTTTGGATATGACTTGAATTATTTCTAATATTTAATATTCAAATTTTGGAAATATTTATGGGAGCTACAAGGCGGTATGTGTTTAAATGATTATCTAATTGTGTTTATTTTTGTAAAGAATAAAAGAAGGGAGTCACAAGGGGTCCCACCTACTTAGTTATTATTAAATAAAGACTCGTAACTATTTTTATCATTATTACTTCCCTTAAATTAAAATTAGTTAATTTCAATTAACTTAACTAAAGAAAGTAGTCGAACTACTTCAACTTATTTGGAAGGCATAAAATCCAAATGAGAAGGAATTACAAGGGGAGAATAGAAGGAGAAAGCAATACTAAGGTTGGCTCTTTTGTTTTCATGAGATAGTTTTAGTTTTCATTCATATTGAGTTCATTAAAGGCCTAATTCTCTTTTGGACAACAAGGTTCAAAGATGAACCATATCATCTAGATGTTTGTTTCAAAGGTGTTGATCTATCTTTGATAGTCTGTGTATACTTATCTGTTTATGGATTAAGTTTTATAACTGATAAAGGATATTGTGCAGAGTCATATTGGCAGCAGTTTGTGGCAAGTTGATCCAGATTATAAAGTTAAGTTTTTACTTCTTTTTAGATTCCTTTTGTATGGTTTTCATCGGGGATTTCTAAATTAGACTTTGGTCCATGCCCTCACAGGGATTTTGTAAAGAGAAAGATACTTTGATTTCTTGGAATGAAATAAAGCAAATTGCTATTCTGTCTCATTTGTGTCTATTTGTGGCTTGGTTATTTTTCTTTTGATCTCCAGATTTACTTTTTGTAATTTGTATATTTTCAGAAAATTATATTAAATTTTATGTTGTTTTGCAACATTTCTTTCATGAAAAAATCAACCTAAACACTTGTAACTAATACTTGTGGATTGGGACAATATTTTTGAGGCTATAAAACATAGGGTAATATTCCTGATTATCTTGTCTTAGCTAGGCAAGATTCGAAAATGCTTGAGTAAGATAATTCATATCTTTGTCTCAACATTTATTTGGTGACCATACTGGGGAGATCTTCCATATCTCTTTGGTTGATTGTATGCGCGATTATCATTGAATATTTTATTTTTCTGCTTTCAATTCTTTGATTTTTTTCTTTCCTTCATGACAATACCTGTTACAAGGCAACCAATATTGAGCCCGGTCTTAAAGACCAAACCAACATTGCTTTAACCTTATTTAATACCATCTTAGAAACCGCTAACACTCTGGCTGAGCTTGAACACTCATGGGAAGTGATTGAACAAGACATAAGTGTCCGAGAATGTTGGGAAGCTAGGAAAAGGCAGCCTAGGAATCATCCATAACTTTCTTTTTCCTAAAGTTTTGATTCTCTTTTCATGTCCTTAAACCATCACATCTCTAGGAGGAGAAGAGTTTTATCACCTGAGATTAACCCTATTGTTGAAATAGGAAGAAGAAACGTTGTTTTGTCAACCCAACAAGGTACTCTAAGGAGAACTTTGTCTGATTCCCCCAGTTCATATTTTTCTCCCTTACCTATCGTTCACAAGATGGCATCTGTGGGTGGGTTTGGTGGCACTGGAGGTGCTTCTTCATCTCAATCTTCAGCCTCATTAGTGATTGGTAGCTTGTATAGTCTTCAAGTCCCTGTCCAATCTACTACCAATTCCACTAAGGTCATAAAGAAGTATGGACTCTTTCAATTCAAAGAAGATTCTACTACCACTATGTGGCATGTATCCTCTCCTCTAAACCTAGCACTTGCTACTCATCCACTTTCAAAATTCAAAGAGAATCTCCCTAGGTTTTCAGGAAATAACACGGTCACTATGAATGAACACTTGGTGGCATTTTCTAATGCATGTCACATCATAGGAGCAAATGACAATGACACTTGTATGCGCTTATTTTTTAATTCCCTTGAAGGGAAAGCAACGACAAATTTCTTTGATCTCCCTCCCAACATGCTTTCCACTTGGGAGGAGTTAGTATATTGTTTCAAATATACTTATGGTTAGTCTAAGAGCCTAACCAAGCAATTACGGGATTATAATAACATTGCATATAAAGATGGTGAGTCTATCAAGTCTTTCAACTTACATTTCACCAAGTTATATAACCAAATTCCCGAACTTATTCACCTTTAGAACCAAGCCACTTTTATGCATTACTATAATGATCTACCTTCCTCTTACCATCATAGGCTTGAAGAAAAGGCCATTAACAACCTTGGTTCTGCTCTACATACTTGTTTAGAGTATGAAGAATGGTTTGAAAGAACATGTCTTCCCAAGGGAGATTCGGTTAAACAAACAAACATGTCCACCCTCTTACAACTTGTACAAGACATGAATAATCGAATGATAGAGTATGATCGAAAGGGAAATTTCGCTTCACTTACCCCTAGGGCCTCATATTCTTCTTCACCACCCTTTATGAATCATAATGAAAACAAATTTCAGCCTAAAGCCGTCATGCCTCACAGTTGGTGTAACTTTTGCAAGGAACACCATGAAGAAAGTACTTGTGAGGAAAAGAAGAGTGCCAGAGATAAAATCTTTGGTAAAAAGACTGAAACTACTATTGTTGTTCTAGATTTCGCAGAACCATAGGATGTCATGATCATAAACACTAGGAATAAATCCTATGCTTCGAAAGGAAAATATGATCCCCCTCATACTTCTTCTAGCCCAAGCTCATCTTCACCAGCTTCTACCGTACAAGTTACTAAAACTACTGACAGTTAAGGAACTCCCTCCCCTCTTCGCTCTTCCAAATACAACATTCTCAATCAATTGGTTAATATTAAAGCCGATTCTACCCTCATGGACATGGTTTCCATCCCTGAGCAACAAAAGCATCTGAAAAATTTCATGGAAGGAAAAACTTCCACCGTAGCCAATCTCTCTGAAGAGGTAGATGAAGAGGACTCAACTGTAAATAAAGTAGTTGTACATAATTTTATACACTCTGTAAAACATCCTCCATCTTTTATTTCTGTAAATATTATGGACAAAATATCGCATTGTTGTCTGATTGATGATGGTTTGGGCCCAAGCGTAATGTCAAAGATTATTATGGAAGAGGTAGGCTTGTCTTGTAAAAATGAAAATGCTAGAAGCATGCTCTCTTATAATAGTTTACAAA
Source organism: Picea glauca (assembly GCA_000966675.3). Lineage (NCBI taxonomy): Eukaryota > Viridiplantae > Streptophyta > Pinopsida > Pinales > Pinaceae > Picea > Picea glauca. The sequence continues at coordinate 74,505 of JZKD02S1757609.1, read as the reverse complement.
AATCGACCATAGGTGAGATCAAGGACCTGACCTTGGTTTTGTGCGCACATCTTGACATTAGGAAAACTCTTAATATTCAGGTAATTGACATGCCAGTGAGTAATTATTCAATCATCTTAGGAATA
>JZKD02S1757609.1:14545-30657 GCA_000966675.3 Picea glauca | reverse complement strand
TACTTGTTGGTTACTCAAGTACAAGGAAAGAATACAAGTGTTACAATCTAAGATTGAACAAAGTTGTGGAAAGCATCAACGTAACAATTGATGAAACAAGCAGACCATAATCAAAAGAAGAAAATGAATCAATGAAACAACCCTTAGAAGAAAAAGCAGAAGATGAAAAAGAAGAAGAAGAGGAAGATGAAGAGAATCCGACAGAATTAGAAGAGCAAGTTCAACAAGTGTCTCCAAAGACATCCAGTAAACAAGTACAGAAGAATCATCCTTCATATCAGATTATCGGAAACAAAGATGCAGGAGTTGAGACTAGAAGAAGAATTTTTTCACCATAACAAACACACCTAGAACTCTTATTTACAATTGAACCAAACTGTTTTGAATAAGCCAGTAAGGATGAATTTTGGAATAAGGCCATGGATGAAGAATTGAATCAAATAGAGAAAAATGACACTTGGGAATTGGTTCCAAGACCAAAGAATAAGAATGTGATCAACACAAAATGGGTTTTCAGGAATAAATTAAATGAATATGGATAAGTTACAAGGAACAAATCTAGATTTGTATGTAAAGGATATGCACAGATTGAAGGAATTGAATTTGAAGAGACATTTGCCCCAGTTGCCAGAATGGAAGCAATCCATTTGCTTTTAGATTATGCTTGCTCCAAAAATGTTAAAGTATATCAGATGGACTTAAAATCATCTTTTCTGAATGGGGAACTTGAAGAAGAAGTCTACATTGAACAACCAGAAGGATTTCAGTTGTCACAGAACACAGATTATGTGTGTAAATTAAAGAAGGCATTGTATGGTAAAAAACAAGCTCCTAGAGCATGGTACTCTAGACTGGATAAGTATCTGCAGCAGGCAGGGTTCAGAAAAGGAAGTGCAGACAACAACCTCTACATCAAGGTAAGTCAAGGTAATATTTTATCAGTTGAATTTTATGTTGATGATATTATTTTTGGTAGTGATGATGACAGGTTAAGCCAGAAATTTGCAAAAGATATGAAGAATGAATTTGAAATGTTGTTACTTGGAGAACTATCCTTCTTTCTGGGACTTTAGATACGTCAAAGCAACCAAGGAATTTTTATTTTTCAAACCAAGTACATCAGAGAAATTCTAAAGAGGTTTGGAATGGAAGATTGCAAACCAATTATCACTCCCATGAAAATCAGTTGCAAGTTGAGAAAAGATGATGATTCAAAGTCCACATATCAAAGGCAATACAGGTCAATGATTGGAAGCCTACTATATGTGACAACATCTAGACCAGATGTAATGCAGGCAGTTGGAAAAATGGCATGATTTCAAGCAGCACCAAAGGAATAACATGTATTAGCAGTGAAGAGGATTTTCAGATATTTCAAAGGAACAAAAGAGTTTGGATTATGGTATCCAAAAGGAAAGGATCTATCGCTTATTTCCTACACACATGCAAATTGGGCAGGTTGTATTGATGACTGACGAAGCACCAGTGGAGCAACATTCTACTTAGGTGAGTGTTTAGTATCATGGCTAAGAAAGAAACAATCATCAGTATATTTATCTACAACTGAGGCAGAGTATATTGCAGCAACATCATGTTGTACACGGGTTCTTTGGATGAAACAAACTCTGACAGATATACAGGTTGAGTATGATGAGCCCATTCCAATCTATTGTGATAATACAAGTGCCATCAGTATCTTGAAGAACTCAGTGATGCACTCCAAGACGAAGCACATTCCAATCAAGTATGACATTCTACGAGAGAAGGTTGTAGAAAAGAACATCAGAGTTGAGTATGTGGGCACAAAAGAACAAGTGGAAGACATCTTTACAAAACCACTTCCACGGGAAGCCTTTGAATATCTTCATCAGAGAATTGGAGTTATTTCTACTCCAAAATGAATGTTTTTTAATGCTTATCTTATATGTATTAGATGTACATGAGGAAGCACCATAAGAGGACAGTTCAGTCAGGGGGAGCAACCCCGGATGGAAAGGTACCTTTTCCATTGATGACAAAGGGGGAGATATTTATCAGATGCAGAGGACAGAGGCATGGTTCCAGGGGGAACAGATTTATCAGATGTAGAGGACAAAGGCATGGTTCCAGGGGGAGAATATTTATTAGATGCAGAGGAATTACAACGAATACAAAAAACCCTATTTTCTGAGGTGTACGCGGGTTGTCTGTGTATAGGGTGAGTACATGTACGCGGGTTGTCTGTGAATAGGGTGTGTACATACGCGGGCTGGCTATGTATAGGGTGCGTACATGTATGCGGTTTGTCTGTGTATAGGGTGAGTACACATGCGGGTTGGTTGTGTACAAGGTGAGTACATGTTGGTGAAGCCATGGAAACTTGAGAAGATGAAGATGCAGAGGTTCTAGATTCTGAGATCAAGCTTCCATGAAGGTCTAAAGTGATCAGATACATTAGATCCATCCATTGGTTCAAAATGTATGTATTACTTCTATAATAGTTGGATTTATATGTATGCATGAGGAATGGCAATGGAGATTTGATGATTCTCCCTAGAGAGACTAGTGGCTACATAGGATCTTCTGCATAAGTCAGATCTACATAAATACAATGTTGGTATATTTATCATTGATACTTCTTGTTGAGGCACATCTTATATTTCTTGGCATATGGCTAAGGGTTTTTATGATACATGGTTGAGATCTTGTATTTGTTGATGTTTTGAGAGGCTAAATGTCGGAAAGGGTTTGATGACTAAGATCATGTGAAGGAAAGTATATTTGTTCGTGATTTCACACACCTATATGGCACATGACTAGAGAGACATATTTGTCTTGAGTGAATGTTATGTATGAGAATGCATGCACAGGGTAAAGTTACAGTTTGGATACAGTGACAGGTTACAGATCTATGTGAAAGAAGTTACAGAGGGTCAGAATTTTTCAAGTAAAATAAAACCCTAGTTATAGAAGGCATACATGGGCTGCATAACAGTTAGGGCGCATACATACGCGGGTTGCATAACAGATAGGGTGCATACATATGCGAGCTATAGCACTACAGGTCGCGTACCTGTTGTATTTTTGTAGATACATGTTCAGTTCAAGTACAGATTGATTACAGGGAAGTGGTACAGATTGGATACAGGTCAGTGGTACAGGTTGATATAGTTGTACAACAGTATATCTCACAGTGACAGGTTGAAAGTGGTTCCATCATTCTACTTATACATTAGGGTGGTTGGACGGGGCAAGGACAGGTGGTTGTAGTCAGAGAACATAGGGGGTTGTAGCCTCCTTCTGGTTGTAGCCAGATATTTGGGGAGTTGGAGATTCCCTCAGGTTGTAGCCTGAGAAACTAGGGGGTTGCATCCTCATTCCAGTTGCAGCTGGAAAACAAAGGAAATTAGTGCTTTCAATGAATGTAATTCTTCAAGAAATATAAGAAAAAGCATTATGTGGTTTTCTCCCGATTTGGGTTTCCACGTAAAACACTGGTGTACTATGTATGTGTGTGATTGTTCATTTATTATTTCTCATTATTGGATAATAATTCTACATTGATATAACACTTGGATTATTTGGAGAAAAGGATTATAATTACACTATTACTGATTCAACCCCCCTCTTAGTAATCCAACACTTCCAAGTCATTCTCGTGCACTTACCCAAGTGTGCACAACATTGTGCAATGTGCGCACATACCCAGGTGTGTGCAACACTATGAAATGTGTGCACCTTGTCTATGATCACAATTCTCTATGTACTTACTCAGATGCGTGCAACACCAAAACTTAGTGCCAATGACTCACCAACCTATATGTACATTACATTAACAATTAGTACCAATGGTTCACTAGCCTATATGTACAATTACAAAGGGTCTGGATCAAGGACATTACACCCACATATGGTCTCCTATGAAATTCATCCATTATGAGGTTTTTCAGCTCTATTGAATCAGGTATGTACATCATATTGTTGTACATCAACAACTCATTTATTGTGAGATGGTATCCCTTGTAATTTTTCCTTTTGGGTTCTTGTTGCAAGCTTTCTTTCTCTAGGTTAAAGTGTTCATCACTTTGTAAAAGAAATTTGATTCTTTGTTTGATATCAAAATCACACATGCTCCCTATTACTAAGTGTATTGTTTCCACACTTCTGCTGAGTGCATTTGCCACTCGATTTTCCTTCCCTTTTATATGTTTAATTTCCAAATTGAACTCATAGATTAGTGCCATCCACCCGACCTGTCTAGAATTTATCCATCGCTAGTCAAACACGTATTTCAATCCACATGATATGTCATCAAGACAAATATCCTTCCAAATAAGTAATGCCTCCACATTTTTAAAGTGTGCACAATGGTTGCAAGATCCAAGTCATGAGTAACATAATGTTTCTCATGCTCATTTAATTTCCTTGATTCATAGAAAATCACATTTTCTTTCCTTTCAAGCATCAATACATACTAGGAAATATTTTTCAGGGTCTGCAATCTTTAAGAAAGGGGCATTAGTTAAAAGGTGTTTCAGTTGCTGAAAAATGGTCTCACACTCTACCGACCATGAATGATATTGGAAAATCCATTAATAAACCTCTTGTAATATCTAGATAATCCCATAAATGATCTTACCTTAGATACATTTTTAGGGGTTGGCCAGTCCATGATTTCCTTAATATTTTCTGGGTCAACAACCATTCCATTATTTAAAATTATGTGACCCAAATATTGGATCTCTCTCTAAAAGAAGTCACACTTGCTATACTTAGCATATTGATCTCTTATCACCTATAACACCGACATAAGATGCTCTTCATGCTCTTCCTTTATCTTGGAATATACCAAGATATCATCGACGAACACAAGGACGAACTTGTCCAAATACTTGTTGAGGATATTGTTCATTAAACACATAAAGGTGATTGGTGCATTAGTAATCCCAAAAGGCACCACCACAAATTCATAGTATCCATACCTCGTTCTAAAAGTTGTCTTCTGGATGTCTTCATCCTTAATTATGAGTTGGTGATATCCATATCTGAGGTCTATTTTAGAAAATAATGTAGCTCTTCTGAGTTGATTGAAAAGATCATCAATCCTAGGTAGTGGGTACGTTTTCTTGATGATCATCTTGTTTAATTGTCGATAGTCGATACACACAGGAAAGGTATCATCTTTATTCTTTACAAACAATGTTGATTCTCCTCATGGGGACACACTCGACCTGATATACCCTTTATCCATAATCTCTTTTAATTTCACTTTTGACTCCACCAACTCTGGCATACTCATCCTATAGGGCACTTTAAATGTCAGTATTTCTCCTAGTACAAGATCTATGGAAAAGTTGACATCTTGTTTAGGAGGAAGTCTGGGTACTTCYTATGTAAATACATATTTGAACTCGTACAACATTGGGTGATCTTCAATMTTCAACTTATTGTTCTCTACTACATTTAGCACTTGTATTKCATACAAGGGAAACCCTTTTTGGCTAAATCCCTTGAGTTGCAGTGTTGATATTTGTCTCACCGATACAAGCTTTTGGATGCCCCAYGACACCCTCAAGTTTCCTTCACTATCTTCACATTSTAGTGTTTTGTCATAGAAATCCAGTTTTTCCWTGTTGGTAGCCAACCAATCCATGCATATTAGCATKTCATATGACCCCAAAGGTAGAATATTTAAGGTTGCTTGTRTATGCAGTCCATTCATTTCAAATGGGCATGCTTCAATCATTTTTGTCACCTTTCGCTTGGTTCCTATGGCTAGATAAACTAACCATGAKTTTGCATTCTTCTTTATTTGTAAGGAACATGCTTCAACAAATTGGGATGAAACATAGCTAAGGTTCGAACCAGGTTCAATCAAAATTTAAATGGGTTGTTTGGMAATTTTACCTTCCAACTCCACCACTGAAGCTTGGTGGTTTTTTTGGCGATTCTCAAYARCTGCATAAATTCATGGCACATTTATGGCTACATCAYTGACATTAGTAGCCTCTTGAACATTGTAAAATTTATTGTTATCATGTCGCCTATGGTGGCAATCCCTCAACATATGTGATTCTCCRCAACCCCAACATTGTAGAGGTCCTTTCTTTTATTCCTCTAATTTCCCCCTTACTTGTTGTGTTGGCTCATTCCCACTTTGAGATGGAAAATTTTGTTGGTGCATACTTCTATTCARATGACTGGGTTGAGCACCTCTTTTTCGATTTTTATATTAGCATGGTTTAAATACCTTCCTCTTAAATCTAAGTTTATCCTTCCTTCTCCAATCCTTAAGAGGCTCATGCCTATGCTTGGATTGATCATAACAACATTTGGCCTTTCTAATGGTGTCCTCTAGTATAAGACAATGGTAATCTTATCCCATCCTGATAGGATTGTGATAATCCATTCAGGAAGCATTGTATCATCTCTTTCTCATCCTTGAGATAAGGGACATACCTTAACAACTCCAAGAACCTTTTTTCATAAGCATCCATGGTAAGTTTCCCTAACATGTGTTCATGGAACTCTTTAATCTTTCCATCGTAGTACTTCTCTGATAAATATGCTTTCCTGAAATATTTCTCGAACTGTTTCCAAGTTATCTTACTATCATTTAATCCTTTAACATTCTTGAGGTATTCTCAGCATATGGAATCTCCTCCACTCATATTAAAAATATTTATCTTTTCCTTTGAATTTTCTAAGTAATTATGTACTCGAAAACACTTCCTTAGTCCTAAAAACCAAGCCTCAACCTCCTCTCCTTTCTTGATTTCCCCATCAAAGGTAGGTGACTTTGCCTTCTTGAATTCCTCTGTGAAAGAACTCTGAGAGTGTCTCTTATTCTTCTTCTTCTTAGGGACACTTGACCCAGTGTCATTGCTAGACAACCCTTATGTAGTGGTCTTTCAACTAGATGACTCTATGGAAGAGTCTCCACTAACTCTGTCTTTCTTGGAATTTATGTGCATTTTCACGGAGGAAMTCATCCCCGCATTATTGTGAGTTGGACCATGCTTCTGAATATTAGATGGGCTCTACRKTTTCTTAGRTTGTTTTCATTTTGCATTATTGGTAGTTGGACCTTGTTGCAAGTGATTTTGGATCTCAGACAGACTCTGCAGTAGTACTACRTTTAATTCTTCCTACTAGGCTTGAGCTTTCATGAGCCTTTCATTGTATGTTTTCAGACTCATTATTTCTACCAAGTTTGGAGGGGTTACTCTAKCCCTCTTTCCATCATATTCCCCATCTYGAAAATGTGAGGTCTCTTCCATGMTAATATGCACCATTCACTTTTGTTTTCTTTTTATTCTCAGTATCTCCTACATGTTGAAACAATAAGCCACTATTAGCAAATCATCATTCAATATTATGTATAAAAARGAYTCTTCGCCTCACTAAGGCTTCATCCTACCTTAATAGTCCCAAACCAGGACTCTATTCTTGCTGCCAATCMTGTTCATAAATTGTTSTTAGCACACATTAGCATAGTTAAATTATTCGATGGGAATGRCATAAATTTCTATCACACATGATATTAAGAAATGCATGTATCCTTGTTGGCCCAATTTAGGMCTAGAGTTTGAACTCTGCTYTGATACCACTTTGTAACACACTCAACCTCCTAAACACACCTAGGCTAGTGGGATGCCAATTTTTTCTTCCCTAAGTGACTCTTTTCTCAAATATTAACCCYRAGGATGGAAACCTCTCATTCAGGGCCTTCCAATGGTTATCCTTACAACCAAAAAACTTAATTGTTGATTGATATTAGTRGCCCTCCAAWTCCCTAYAGACACRACATGATCCAAAATGCAATCTAGGGAAATCCYTCRACGGAAAACATTTGTGCGACCAGGGACKGAACTCGCTAAGATCAAAAATTTTGGTTTACTCGGGTGCAATTTAATCAAMAACTGACTATTGGTTGGACTCTTCTCGTTCAGGATATGGKTCATGCAACCCCAACACTTTCCTTCTGAACGYATCACTCCTAACTGATCCAAMGACTATGGTGGAGCTCATCCAATGGAYAKGATMTCCATTGGTTCACCAATTGGAAAGGTAATTTAAATGGATCTCTCGTGATYAGATTGATCTAACAGARRAGATTCAAGATGATCAACAATCCAAGTTCACTCAGTATTCTCTAACCCATCTGMTGGTTAATGACTCATCCAACCTTGGCCAATCRCTTAACAGGTGGAGTCCATAGAAATATCTATGACTCARACCTTTTCGAATTGACTATGTGGCAGATCAATGACCCACATTCACTYGAKCTCTYGCTATCGGAAAYACCACCTCCCATGGCTATATGGTTTTTCCCAAACRGTTCCTTCTGAACCAAGTGTTGATATTATGGTAGTTGCGGGAGGTATTAACYTCCATGTGTAACCTTTGGATAGAATAGTATATTYCGAAAGCAAGAGAAACCTTAAACAGATGGGTAGAAACCCTAGAAGACAAGTCGACTCAATAAAAGAATTAATATTAAAGTATTAGATTCTAAAAGGACAAGTTGGCCTAGACARGTGACAAGAACCACTATAAATAAGAGATGRTYTATCTCATTCGTACACACACTTCACACACWCTCTCAATCAAKTCTGGTGMAAGTTTGGAGGTGYAGTTGCAAGGATGAAAGGTGGATCTTCTAGGATGGTTCTTGGTCTCTCTCTCTAGYGCCATCTAGACTAAKATGTGCACCCTATCCTCTAGTATTTCTTGGTGGTGTTCTTGGTGATATTCTTGGTGGTATTCTTGGTAAGTGCAAMTGCAACTGCAACTAMAACTACTACAACTGCACCTGTTGCAACTGAGTATTGTTCGTGTTTTGTGGATTTAGGAATTTATGTTTGGTGGACTATCTTTGGAGAAAGATGAGCTTTMTTGGTTATATGTTGGTTCTAGTGYTGCTTCCAGAATCATTMTATCTAGAAAAGGTTATGGTGCTCGGGGGTGGTTGTGTGCCTATGGTTGGGTGACAATAGTGATATTGTCTATGGTAAAATGAGCACATYRAATATTTTAACAGTTTATAGGCCTMGACCACCTTCAGAACAATCTAACCATTGGAAGGTAGCATGGTAGTTCTTTGTTAAGATTGTTGTGGCACYRGTTGCAAATGCATATAGGGTTTCTGATTGTGCAACTACAACAAACCCTAATMCAACTCTTTGGGAACCTTAAGTGAAGCGCTGGACCTAATTTTTGGATATTCTAGTGCGCCCTAGCCTAGCGCRCCCTTTGGTGTCCTCAGCCAAAAAAATGTCAAGTTTGAGTTTTTGGGTCAAATTCAAAGTTTGACTAGTCAAAGTCAAATTCAAAAGTTGATTGGTCAAATTCAAATTCAAAGTCAAAGGTTGACTTTTGGTCAAAATTGATTTTTGTAGTCAAAGTTGAAATTTCAGAGTTTCTAGCTTGTTCTAATCATTGAACCTTTTGATTCAGTTTCTAACCTCTTCTTGACAAGATTGTGTCTAGTTTCAAATCAGAAGACAAGTTGAATGATGCTGCAAATTTCAAAGGTATGCACTTGTATATGCTTTTCATGTTATATCAACTAGCAAACCATGAGTTTATTTTGCAAGGAATGTACAAGAGACCTTGTCTGAGCAATGATCTTGGATTCAATACATTTAGAGGAACAAGCAGTTGAGACTCCAGGTTCCGGGTTTGATTGATCAAATTGTTAAGTTTCAATTTTCACATATCAAGTTTGATAATTGCCAATAGTATAAGTAAACACTATAGTTGTGACAAAATTCTTTGAAAGGTTCTATTACTGTTAGGTATACTTGGTTGCATATAAGTACTGCTGATTGTACTTGTTTGCAAAATGAACTAACATCTCCTCTATGAGATATTTCTTGTTCCCGGGTAGGTCACCTTGGTAATTCTATGATTCTTGTTACCATAGATATGTTATTATAAAAATGTTATTGGAAATATTTTTTCTCTTGTTGTTCTTGTTCCGGGAAAGTCACTGAGAAGTAGCCAGAGTGACAATTGCAAACATGGAGCATATGACTTCATCAAGTGGAAAGGAAGGTGATCTCACCAAGTACTAATTCTAAAGGAAGCGGGGTAAGAAAAATAAGTTTTGGACACCATTCAGTACACCAAAGATGATTTCAAGACATTTTACATAGAGGTCGGGATTAGGAGGGAGCTCACTACTCCCTACAATCCTTTCAGAATGGTGTAGCAAAAAGAAAGAACTGATCCATTGAAGAATCTATCAAGGCAATGATGAATGACCATAATCTATCCATGTTTCTATGGGGAGAAGCAATTATGACAGTCGTATATGTTCATAATAGAAATCCTCATCATATATTGAAGAACATGACTTCAGAAGAATCTTTCTTCAGAAATAATCCAAGTGTTGAACACTTAAGGATCTTTGGTTGTCCTGTCTATATTCATGTTCCCAAGGACAAAATAAAGAAGCTAGAACCTTTAGGAAAGGACATATTTGTTGGATATAATGAGTCATCAAAATCTTACAGAATCTATGTTCTAGGTCAACAGAAGGTTGAAGTCAATAGAGATGTGATTTTTTATTGGCTTCAAGAAATCTATAGAAGATTCCATGGATCCCAATGATGAAGAAGAACATGAAGGTCCCAAGGAAGAAACTACATCTCAATGCAGAACCTTTCAACCTTGAAGAAGCAAGAAAGGATGGAAAGAAGCTATGATGGAAGAATATAAATCCAACATGAAAAATGATGTATGAGAAATTGTGCCTAGACCTGAAGGGAATTTGGTAGTAACTTCAAAATGCGTTCACAAGATAAAGCATGCAGTAGATGAGAGTATCGATAAATACAAGGTGAGATTCACAACTAGAGGGTTCTTCTAGCAGGAGGGAGAATAATATGATGAGACGTTTTTTCCATATATATCTCTATTAGAGCCATCATATCTCTTGCATCATCCATGGGTTGGAGTTTACATTAGATGGATGTAAAGACCACTTTTCTCAATGGAACAATTGAGGAAGAAGTATACATAGAGAAACCTCGTGTTTTTTAGGTACACCCTAGAGAAATCCATGTATGCATATTGAAGAAGGCCTTGTATGGACTCAATAAATCTCTAAGAGCTTGGTGCAGAGCCTCTCATTATTCAATGTAAGAGGGAGTTAGCCTCTAAATTCGATATGAAGGATCTTGGTCTCATGCATTATTATTTGGGACTAGAAGTATAATAGAATCATGGTGAAATCTTCATGTGGCAACATAAGTGTGTTGTAAAGATTCTTCAAAATTTTGGGATGATGGATTGCAAATCCATGGCAACTCCCATGGTTACAGATATGAGGAAGTTGAGAGACTCTGATTCTAATCTAGTAGACTTGTCCTTGTACCGGCAGTTGATTGGCTCATTTATTTATTTGGTGAATACTTGGCCAAACATTTTCTTTGCTATGGACACGTTGAGCCAGTTCTAGGTGGAACCTAGACATGAGCATTGGATAGTTGCAAAGCATATTTTTGAGATATCTTTGTGGGACGCTAAACTATGGTTTGAGATATGCCTCAAACAATGATGTATAATTGCATGGATTTACTGATTCAGATTGGGAAGGGAGTGTAGATGACATAAAGAGTAATTTTGGTGTATGTTTTAGTTTGAGATCTGCTATGATATCATGGGCTAGCAGGGAACAAAAGTTTGTTGCACTCAACACTGCAAAAGCAAAGTATATTGTAGCTTGTGATGCTCGTACTGAAGTAGTATGGCTACGTAAACTTTTTTTTGGACTATTTGATGTAGTGTTGGATTTGACTATGATATATTGTGATAATCAGAGTTGTGTGGAGCTCTCAGAGAACCCAACGTTCCATGACAGGTCAAAGCACATTGATATCAAGTACTACTTTCTCTATGATAAATTCCATAGGGGAGAAGTGATTCTCCAGTATATCTCCACTTATGAGAAGACAATTGATATTTTGATGAAGCCTCTATCCAAAATAAAGTTTGCATACTTAAGGGACAAGTTGGGACTTGTGGATATTTCTCCCTTGGTTGAAAGGGAGGAGATGACTTCCTCACTTGGGAGGGAGTGTTGATATGTGGCATCATATACTGTCAATGAGTTGCATATCTATATCATGCTAGTACAACTTAGGGATGGTCATACATCTTAGAGATGATGCTTAAATCATGTTAGTTATGATCATGCTAGTACATCTTAGATATGATATAAATGGTTGGAGTTGTGGATGATATAGTGGCTTGAGGTGCATCGTTCTAATACAACTTACAGGTGGACATACAACTTAGATATAATGTATTGACATCATGCTAGTACAACTTAGATACAATGCTAATGAGCCACATCATGCTAGATATGCCCATGCTATTACAACTTATAGATGGACATACAACTTAGATATGATGTATTGACATCATGTTAAATATGTTCATGCTAATACAACTTAGAGATGACCATACAAATTAGAGGAGATGCATATGGCTCATGCCATGCTAGTACAACTTAGATATGACATACAACTTAGATATGATACATTAGCATCATGCTAGATATGTCATGATAGTACAACTTAGAGATGATCATACAACTTAGAGATGACACAGTGAGGCACTAATCTACATCATGTGAGTACAACTTAAATATGGAATACAACTTAGGTATGATGCATTGGCATCATGCTAGATATGTCATGCTAGTATGACATAGAGATGATGTAGATGATACTCCATATCATTCCATTACAACTTATATATGATGCATTCACATCATGCTAGTATGGCTTAGAGTTGATGCAGTTGATGACATTGTTGATGCAGGATTATATTAGATGATATGATTTGATTGTCGTGGAGATTGTATGTCTCTGGATATTGGTTGTATGCTACTATGGTGGATGTGCTCCACTGGTAGTGATTGTGTGTCACCGGTTAGTAATTGTGTGCTACTAGGAGTGGTTGTGTACCACTGGATAGTAGTTGTGTACTACTATGGATAGACACAGTTATGTTCTATTGGATGGAATTGTAGCAACCGTATGCTACTATCCGACTTTCATGGAGACTATCACTAGTGTTGGAGGTGATTGCTAGCTAGATGGATAGTGAGATGATGCACATGCATCAATCTACATAATGTGAGTACAACTTAGAGATGGTGCATTGACACCATGCTAGTACAGATTAGAGATGATGTAGATGGTACTCCACATCATGCTAGATATGATCATGCTATTACATCTTAGATATGGTGCAAAGCATCATGCTAGTACAACTTAGATATGATCATACAACTTAGAGATGATGCGGTGAAGAGGATGGTTCTTGGAGCCATTGCGGACATTCAACATCTGTTGGGACAATCATTCTTCTAGGACGTATGTTCATATTAGATTAATGGTCCTTGTATCACTCTATTGAGTGATTGAATTATTTAGCATCATGCTCAATTACTCATATGGAGTATGGCCTCGAGAAATGATGTAGTTGATGCTATCAGATGATAATGATAGTGGTGGTCTTGCTCTTGAGTTGATCTACGTGATCATGAGATAGATTGTGTGGCTATGATGATGCTACTTGTTAATACCTCCCTAGCTAGGAGGGAGTGTTGATATTATGGTAGCTTCGGGAGGTATTAACCTCCATGTGTAACCTTTGGCTAAAATAGAATATTTGGGAAGCAAGAGAAACCCTAAACAAATGTGTAGAAACACTAGAAGACAAGTCGGCTTAGTAAAAGAATTAATATTAAATTGTTAGATTCTAAAAGGACAAGTCCTAGACAAGTGACAAGAACCACTATAAATAAGAGATGATCTAGCTCATTTGTACACACAGTTCACACACTCTCTCAGTCAAGTCTGGCACAAGTTTGGAGGTGCAACTGTAAGGATGGAAGGTGGATCTTCTGGGATGGTTCTTGGTCTCTCTATCTAGTGCCATCTAGACTAAGATGTGCACCTTATCCTATAGTATCTCTTGGTGGTGTTATTGGTGATATTTCTTGGTGGTATTCTTGGTAATTGCAACTGAAACTACTGCAACTGAGTATTGTTCTTGTTCTGTATCTTTGGGACTTTCTGTTTGGTGAGCTATATTTGGAGAAAGATGAGCTATCTTTGTTATCTATTGGTTCTAGTGCTACTTCCAGAATCATTCTATCTAGAAAATTTTATGGTGTTCGAGGGTGGTTGCGTTCCTATGGTTGGGTGAAAATAGTGATATTGTCTATGGTAAAATGAGCACATTGAATATTTTAACACTAGGGTCTCCAACAAATACAACGATCATCAGATTCTTGAATCCAATAGTTAGGGTTTCCTCAGAATCTTAGATCTGCTCGATAGTTAACAAGGTTAGTTAACTCATCCTGTAAACTTTCCATTCAAAGGCTTGGGAAAAACACAGGGTTACAAGTCCCATTAACCATGCATCCCATACATGTTATCCATGGGTATTCAACCAGTGTGGAAAGAGTCTCAACAGATGAACAATTTCATATTTTAGCATTCATTCAACATATTGAGCACTTCTTTCAAGAACAAAATGCAGGGACAAATATTCATAATCAAATAATCACCAGATACATTTAGAAACACTTATCTGCTTCAGATCAAATTCCAACCTACCAACTAACTAAGGGTGAATGCCTCTCCACCCAACCATAGGCTCTATTGTACCTTTTATTTCTACAGCAAGGCACCCATGTGTTGGGCCATAATACCACCAGGGCACTCTCATGGATGGGATTCCAGGTTAAGGGTCCAAACATGAAGGTTACTCTCCTTCATTAGTAGGAAACAATAGAAATCCCCTCTCCCCACTGAGTTTGGGGCCACCGCGAGCTTACCAGGCACATTCCCAGTTGGATTTCCTCTACACAAGAGAGCCCCTTCATTGTTGCATAGTCCCTCAACACCCTCCCTTTATTAGTGTCGGTTTCTTTCCAGCAAGCACAAACTCATAACCATCTTTTCTTCAGTCTGGGTTCAGGTATTCTCTATTCCAAATTGACCACATGCTCCTTGGACAAGCTTCATATTTTCCTCACATGAACTTCTCAGTCCTTCCCTGATCTGCTCGTGCGTGTGCTCTATCTTCTATAGTGGTCATACTCTGCTCTACTTCCTTTGTTGAGCTTCTCCCTCCTCTGAATCCACTCCCTCCCCATATTGGATCGTTCCCTTGCCTCGAGTTCCTCAGCTTGATTTTGTCAAAAGAAGCCTCAGGAGTCAAGCTCCCAAATCGAAGGGGCACCATAGTACTTCCTGGCTCACAACTTCATCCAACGTCATCCTTCTCTATATGCATGTTTGAAGGCAGTCATAACTGCCCCAACTACCAGGTTTGATTTCCATTAACTAAATTTCTAGTGAATAGGGAAAGGCAGGGTACTTTAGGCATATTTGGTTATTTAAGGTTGTTCAAGAGGAGGTTAGATTTATTAGGAAATTAATACAATTCCTAGCTCCCCCTTACCAAGTCCCGCTTGTGGTATCATGACCAATACTGCAAGGCTTCCCTCTTCAGTCAGTTGGTTGGCAATTTTCATTAATCATAAAACACAATTAGATTGTTCGTTAATTACAATCATTAATCCGTAAACAAAGTTACCAACTTAATGAGAACTATGACCTCAAAACAAGAACTCTAGCCCTTAAAACCCATATGTTTACATAAAAAAACATGAAAAGCAACCCCCAAATCAAAAAGTGGTTCTACCGGTAGCACCATTTTTTGTGACCAGGTCAAAATTACAATTTTTTTCAAACGTGGGCTTAAAGGATCAAATGGTTTCTCATAAAAACTTCAAAATAAACCCCCAAATCAAAAAGTGGTGCTACCGGTAGCACCACTTTTTCTAACCGGGTCAAAATTACAACTTTTTTCAAGCATGGCCTTAACACATAAATTAGTTGTTTGGAAAAACCTTAAAATCAACACCTAAATAAAAAAGTGACGCTACCTAAAGCAAAATGTTTTTTCTAAAAGTTAAAATTGTAGCTCATTACGACCTAACCGAAAATGTGGCCTTGACAACAAATCCCTATGCAAATAAAAAACCCAAAATTGGATCCTAAATGGTCACTTGAAATTTTATTTACTAACTTTTTTTT
>JZKD02S1757598.1:25218-35218 GCA_000966675.3 Picea glauca | reverse complement strand
TGGTTTTATTGGGAATGCGACAAGAAAGCCACTAACCTATGTTCTAACCTAGTTTCCTATGACAGTTAACCCAGATTAAACTGTTGGGTTAAGAAAATACTCTACCCTAGGGCTATCTGACCAAGATTAGATAGTCTGGTCAGATTTATTCACTAATCTAACCTAGACACTTTGGCTAAGATTAAACTGTTTAGCCAAATCATTCACTAACCTATCAACATCAAAATTTGAAAAGAACTTGGCCATGCTTGAAAGGTATGGCCAAGTTACTATTATTGCATGGGGCTTTTATTTCAATTCTTTTATGCCCTCTTTTCTTTTTTTTTTCTTTTTCTTTTTTCTTTTTTCTTTTTCTTTTTCTTTTTTTCTTTTTTCTTTTTCTTTTTCTTTTTTCCTTTTTCTTTTTTCTTTTTCTTTTTTTCTTTTTTCAAATTATTTGCAGAATGAAAAATCATTCGTCAACCAAAACACTAGAGAC
Organism: Picea glauca; assembly: GCA_000966675.3. Lineage (NCBI taxonomy): Eukaryota > Viridiplantae > Streptophyta > Pinopsida > Pinales > Pinaceae > Picea > Picea glauca. The sequence continues at coordinate 34,740 of JZKD02S1757598.1, read as the reverse complement.
AGATAATATCTCAGTCACTAGTTGATTCCCATAACTTATGGGGTAATAACAGGTTGGATGGAATTTGCAACTATTTGCAGTGGAAGGTTCAGATGCCAGTTCTTCTCAAGGAGAAAAAGATTTGGAACTATGTTAGTTCTATTGTTGTGTCTCCCACATCATATCTTATTTCTTTGTGTTTGCATGAGGTCAAGGAGGCCAAAGCTCAGAGGATTATTCTGGATGGGGTGAAGGATCACCTTATCCCACACTTGGTTGAGAAGAAGACAACCAAAGATATGTGGGATGCACTTAAGAACTTATTTGAGGCGAATAATGAAAACCAGAAGATGGCCTTAAAGGCTAAGCTACATGATACCAAGATGGGTAAGGAGGAGAGTGTTTCTTTTTATCTTACTCAGATATCTTAAGTGAAAGATGAGTTGGTTGTAGATGGAGAGGTCATATCAGATTCAGAGTTAGCGAGGATAGCCTTAAAAGGCTTCACCTAGGAATGGGAGGTCTTCGTGAAGTGTGTGGTGGGTCGTGAGAATCTTTCAGATTGGAGAAGACTCTGGGATGATTTCACTCAGGAGGAGATCTGAGAAGGATCTCAAAGCAGTGGACAAAATATAGATGGAGCTGATGAGAATGTTTCTCTTGTTGCAAAGAGAAAGAAGAAAGGAAGTTTTGGGAGGGAATTGAGTAAATTCAGATGCTACTATTGTAAGCAGTTGGGGCACCTTGCCTCTCATTGTCCTGAGAGGAAGAATAAGAACAAGGAACTGGAAGGGCCTGAGACAGTTGCTACAACAACCTTGGAGGAATTTTCTTCCAAGTACAACAAGGAATTCTCCTTAGTTACTCTAGTTTCCAGTTTTGGTAATGGAGGATTTGGGGGTGATATCATATGATTGTGGATAGTGGAGCCTCTTGCCACATGATGGTAATCTGGAGAATATTCATAATCATCACAGAGACAAGTCCTGACTGACAGGTGGTAAATGAAGGTGGTAAGGCAGGAGTTGTATGTGGAGTTGGAGGGGTTATATTCTGACTCGAGGATGGAGGATTCCTCGAGCTTGATGGAGTTCTCTTTATTCCAAGGTTAAGGGTTAAATTGATCTTAGTCTTAGCCTTGGAGGATGTAGGATATTGTACATTGTTCAATAGGGAACATGTATTTATCTACAGGGAGGGAGTGGACCCGGTGGAACTGTAGTTGATCGGTGATCGAGTGGATAGGTTGTATGTGTTACGAGGACAACCTTCAGGGTATGATTCAACATCAGATGAGAAGCATGAGGAGGATCTTGAGATTGCAGTGGCACCAGATTCAATCTTGCATTCCTAGAGAAGAGAGGGAGTCTCTTATGAGCACTCGTAGGAGGCTCAGCTAGTGTGATCGAACTGATGCTCAAGGTGGAGTGGATTCTCCAAGGAGCTCAGGGTTCTGGGTAGATGTCAGGAGAAGATATTCTAGTTCAAGTTCTATGCAAGTGTTGAGGATGGATCCATGTTCAGAGGGAGCTCCTATTGAGCACAATGTGATGGAACCAGATGATAGTGATGGCAACGAGTACTTCCATCGCTAAGAGGGAGTGTTATCTTTTTAGCTCGGGAGGTACTCCATATGTTTTGTCTTGTATGCGAATGTAACCTTATGTTGACACTATTAGGCACTTAACTTTGTAATGGGTTTTTATAAAGTTGTGATAAAATGGTTCTTTTATTAAAGTGACTTTTTAATGAAGTGTAGCTTCTAATATTAAAGTGCACTTATGTAATAAAATGAAATGTACTTTAATATTTTAAGTGATTTATTTTGGAGGGAATGAATCATGTCCCTTGATCTTGTAAAGGCAAGATTAGATCTTGGCCTTTGGATTTAGGGTTGGGGAAGGTGAAAAGAAACTTGGGAGGTAAAAGGTCATCTTCAGAAATTATAAAAGAATGCATTGGGTAGTGTGCAAGACACAAGAGGAGGAGATTGAGAGAGATTTTTGAGTAAGCTTGAGAGAGGAAAGAGGGCACATTTCCCAAGAGAGATTGGGCACAAATCCCAAGGGATTTTTTTTTTTGTGAGTGTTGAAATATTTTTCTGTTAGAGAGGTTGTACTATACGGATCCATACAATCTGTACAATAGGTTGGGAGGGCATGCAAATTGAGGTAGCTTGCTGCATGGATTTCAAGGCAACAATTTCAATGTTTTCTATTGGTGAAGAGGGTAGTTTTGTTGTTGTCCATACAACAAATTATTGGCACATATTTCGAGGTGCTGAAGAGGGAAAATTCGTACAGCTGTACGGATTTTGTGGGCACAAAAATCGAGGTAAATTTTTGGGACAGTTTTGGGTGTTGTAAGGTATCTTTCTCTTGGTTGGAAATTGTATTGTTACTGTTGATATGTACTTTCATGAAGCTGAATAATAGATCTCTCTCTCTCTCTCATTGGGTTTCCCCACATTGGGGTTTTCCATGGCATTTGCCTAAATTTCTGTGTTATTCATGGTTGAATGAATGTTGTTCATTGTGTTTATTCCGCTGCTAAATTGCTTAACAATGTGTATTTCTGCATATGGTAATTTATGAATGTGAGTTTATACATATCAGAGTTCATCGATGACAATTATCTCTAGGTTGCTAACTGTATGACAAAATATTGGCTTACTGATTTTTGTCATTAAATTTCTACATTATGTGTTATAAAATTATTATGGAGTCCGAGGGAATTGACCACATGACCTCCATAGCCTTTACACCTTAACATACCCTCCACAACCATCATTCCCTGAGTTGGATCTTAACCACTATATGGAAATCAAATTATTTGTATTAATTCAAAGTTTAGTGTGGAGGGGAAAAGGGCTCGAGGGCTAGCCCCAACCCCTGGTTATATACCATTTCATGTGCCCATAATATTAAGTCCACGGGGGGATTAAATATACCAATAAACACATGGTTATAAAACCATATACTAAATATAGTATATGGAACTATATTCCAATGTATTATAACCATATGTAATATAAAACTTTAACAATATAACCACTATCTTCCATGCATGGGAATTGAACCCAGAACCTCTGTTAGAATAGCGGTAGGTTTTAACCAATCCTCCAACCGACCATATTTAATGGGATTCCCGCCAAAATTAGTAATTAAGTTGCCTAAAATGTCGACAGGAATTGAAGTTCGTGGCCTATTTAATGGGCACGAAGCCCGCGACTACATAGATCCTAGGTCACAAAGCCAGAAATTGCATGGAGTTCGAGGTGAATGTATTTCGAGACTGTACAGATGTACGTGCAAGTACAAGTTTAATTATGTGTTGCATCGTAAAGCATGCCAAATGGTACCTTGTCAGAATTTCAAGTGTTTTATAGCAATTCTACACGATTTTTTGCAAGGATCATGAATATGAGGTATGTTTTTTGATTTGAGGTCACTTGTTAAAAAATAAATAAATAAAATCTCAATTTGTTATTAATGGGAATTTAATGCATTGTTTTGTGTGTCAAAGAACGTGAAATTGAGCTAGTTTGGAAACTAGTCAACTTTATAGTCAAACATTTCAAATTTCGCAAGGATTTCAATGGTGAAGTTATTTTCTTGTTTTGAGTGATGTAATTTAAGAGCATCCATTAAATTGATATATGTGAGCCATTTTACATGTGATTTTTGATACTTGAGATGGAGAGGACAATTTTCATTGAATTGAATGTAACTTAAAGATGAAACAAAAGTATGTAATATGAGTTATTTTATTATTTGTTGTCTCATCCCACTATCATCAAGCAAAATAATCTTCAGTTTATGAGTTTTGGGGTTCAAACAACAACATCAAAATTCTGCAAACCACCCCAATACAATTAGTAAATTGTTGTAGATCAAATTAAATAATGCATGTATATATGTAAAGCAATAAGTGGTGTCTGGGGATTTTTGGATCATTAACCCAACTTCTTCTACTGGACATATCTTTATTCTAAATGTTACATACTACTTTACAAAGTGGACTGAAGCAGTGCCTCTTAAACATGCCAAAGTTGATCAGGTAATTTATTTTCTTGAGACCAACATATTTTCTCGGTTTGGATTACCAATTTAAATAATCTCAGATAATGGACTAAATTTCATGTCTAGAAAATTGACCCATTCTTCAATAATTTTGGAGTGGAGCATTTCACTTCATCTACCTACTTCCCTTAAGTAAATGGGAAATTTGAGTCTACAAATAAAAACTTGGTTAAGATCCTGAAAAAGATTATTAGTGATAAACATTGCCAATGACACACCCTGTTGAGATATGCCCTATGGGTGGAACACACAACCACAAAAACCAGTACAGGTCATACCCCTTTTCAGTTACTTTATGGTCAAGAAGTTGTTATGTTTATTGAACTTGAATTAGCCTCTTTTAGATTGGCCTTTCAAGTTGAAGAGTTAAATTCAATAGATATTCCTCAAAGATTGAATGATTTCCTAGATTTTGAAGAACAAAGACGTTGTGCTTCAACTAATTTAAATAAAATACAACAAATTGTTTAGAAATATTTTGATAAAAAGGCTAAGACGACCACTTTTGAAGTTAGCCAAAAAGTTCTTTTATGGGATTCTACTCATGTTGATAAAGGGAAGCATTGAAAATTTTAGAAATAATGGACGGGTCCATGTACACTTGACGCTTTCGTTGGAAATAACTCCTACTTAATTAAGGATGAAGAAGGAAGGATTTTCTCATATGCTACTAATGGTTCACACTTGAAACATCACATTGAACCAAAGGGAAAAGTAAAATAATTTCTTTCAAAAAAAAAAGTAACAAATGTAAATAAATAAATGAGTTTTATTTTTGTTTTCCAATAGGTTTTTGCTTTGGTTTTCTAGTCCTGTTATTTTCACTTTTCTTGATTGCTTTAATTATCTTTTGTTTTTATAGCTTGTACTATCATATTGAGTCTTATGATCATACTTGGACCAAGATTTTTTTTTGGTTTTACAGGTATTTGCAAAATATATTACAGATTGATTTGACTTTGATGAATGCAAACACTCAAGTGAAATGAATTACCTCTTGTCTGTTCACAATTTTACTATAGTTAATAATTGTCCATTTACATAGATATCTATTGCAAGAAGCAAATTGAACAATCCTTCCTAAGTATTTTTTTCTTTCCCATGCTTCATCCCAAGAGACAAGCTCTAGCATATATGGCATGGATTTATGATGTTGCTCTTTTTTTTCTAACATCGATCTATGAATTCTTGCATTATTGATACACTATATTCAATTTACTACCAATTGCAGTATAAGCATGATTGATCTTGATCAATAATTAACATCTAATTTGAGAAAAACCATATATATTGAGTCTTGGCCTACTTTAAGAAGACCACCCAGTGGAGTCGCCATTTTTTGATCCAAAATTTGTCCCAACTGATTAAAAAGGTTGCAAATATTTGCAAGTCTTTGAATAAAACATTGTCTCATCACTTTGCCTGAAAATTATTTATGAAAAGTAATACAATATAGGAAAGGGTCCCATTAGGACACACTTCAACTTGTTTGGAATCATATACATGCCATATTTCTTGAAACAAAAATGGCTTCGGCTATAATTTGATACACATATTCATCTGATAAATCTTTAACCATGTATTTCCTAATGATAAAGGAATGAGCTTTGATTTTGATTGCAATACAAAATTATGTTATAAGGCATTAACCATGCATTGGGCTCCACATGAAAATAGACCTGAGGTGGTGTGTTATGATCCAACACCTTAAAAATGACGAAAAGTCATTGAATACAGTCCACTTCGAGGGGGAAATCTCCTTTTACAATATATCCAATTCAGAATACAATATGAGATGAGATAAAATGATCCTAAGACTAGGTCTCCTAGGTATATATATATATAGGAGACAAAAGGTACAATTATAATGAAAGGGTACAATTAAGGGTTCTATCTGACCTACTAATATAACACTAGAAATGTAATAATTCAATATCTAGAGGCTTAATAAGGGGTTTTATACATAATATGGGGCTTTGTCTAGCGATTAACATGCCCCTCCCCTTCAAACAAGTGTTGTCCTCGACACTTGACTAACTGCGGGTGTTTCTACATGAAGAACTCATATTCCCATGTCAACTCTTCCACATGTAGGTTCTTTCATTTGACAAGGTACTTAGTAATTGCTCTATTTCACATCAACTTAATCCTAGTTTCAAGGATTTTTTCTGGTTCTAGTATGATTTTCCCTTCTTCATTAATCTCTCGAGAAATAGTTTGGACTGTGATCTTGTCACCGATTACCTTCTTTAAGAAAGCAAGATGGAAGATTTGATGTACACATGAATATGGAGGCAACTCCAATTTGTAAGTCATATTTACAATCCTTTGCAAGACCTTATAGGGGCCATAATATTTGGGTGCTAATATATTGTCCTTCTTTTGTTACTTGAGGGACATCTGTTTATATGTTTGTAGTACCAAAAATAACCAATCCCCCGCTTCAAATTCTCTTTCACTACGATGTTTATATGTTTGTTGTTTCATCCTATTATGTGCCATAACCAAGTTGTCCTTCAATATTTTGAGAACCTCTTGTTGGTGCCCTATGTGGTCCTCCACTACCTAAACCTTTGTGTTCCCTTTCAAGGGAGATGTGATGGATGGATGATTATATCCATAGAGTGCCAGAAATTGGGACATTTTTTATGAAGTATGGAAGGATGTGTTGTGCCACCATTCTACCAAGGGAAACCACTTGACATTTATTCACAATCTCAATTTTCCCATCTGATTGAGGATAGTAAGATGAGTTATGAGCCAATTGAGTACCCAAACAAGAAAATAATGAAGTCCAAATTTTTCCAATGAAAATTGGTTCTCTGCAACTTAAAATAATCTTGGGGTCTCCATGTATCTTTTGAATTGTTTCCATGAATGTCGCAGTTATTGTACTTGCTTTAAAAGGATGAGAGAGAGAGAGAGAAAATGGGAATACTTCTTCGATACAAATTTATCTAATGCATTAGGGTCCTCTTGTAGTTTTTGAATGAACTTACATACCTCTTGATCATGCTTCCATTATATCCTTGTTTATTTCACCCAATCAGATTGCAGAATAGAAATAACACATAGTGAGCCCTATGTTTTTTCTTCTTTCCTTGAAAGTGCATCTGCCACAATATTATGTTTTCCTTTCTTGTAGATAATTTCAAAGTCATAACCTAGCATATTTGTAACCCATTTTTGTTGTTCTTTTGAAGATAATCATTGCTCCAAGTACTTCAAACTATCATGATATTTTTTTACTTTGAAGTGTCTTCCTATTAGGTAAGGGTGCCATTTATTAATTGCATGTAGTATGGCCAACATTTATTATTTCATAAATTGGGTTAAGTAAGTTTTTTTTCCTTTAAGTCGTATTCTTGCAAAGTCAAGGGGCCTTCCTTATTGCATTCAAATGGCATCAATGTCATGGCCCGAGGCATCACACTACATAATAAATGTTTTTGTGAAGTCAAGCGTAGATAGGACAGGAGTTGTACACATAGCCTCCTTAAGTTTTTCAAAATCTTTGGTTGCTTCTTGAGTCCAAGAAAGTGATTCCTTCTTTAATAATGTTGTTATAGGTGTCATTATTTGGCCATAGTTATTGAAAAACTTGTGGTAATAACATGTCAATCCTAATAATCCTCTAATTTTCTTCAAGGTTTTGGGAATTGGCCATTCCCTCATATATTTAATTTTGTTAGGGTCCAATTTTACACCTTCATGAGATACAATATGACCCAAATATTCCACTTCTTGAACCCCAAAGGCACACTTGGAAGGATTTGCATAAAGTTTTTTCTCTTCCAAAATTTGTAATACTCCACCCATGAGTTGTACATGCTCTTCCCACATTTTTTTGTAGATTAGTATATCATCAAAAATACTAACAAAAAATTTCTAAGGAAGGGTTTGAAAATAGAATTCACCCGGATTTGAAATGTTGAAGGTGCATTAGTAAGTCCAAATTGCATAACCAAAAACTTATAATGACCTTCATGTGTTCTAAATTCTATTTTGGGAATATCTTCCTTCCTCATTCTAATTTGATGATATCCCAAACAAAGATCCAACTTAGTAAATAATTTTTCTCCATGTAATTCATCTAATAATTCATAAATGATAAGAATAGGAAACTTATATTTGATGGTCATTTTTTGATCTATCTATAATATGGACACATACACCATGAACCATCCTTCTTCTTAACCATTACTACTGGTCAAGAGAAAGAACTTTTTCTAGGTTGAATCATGACAGCCTCTAACATTTCTTAGATCATACGCTCAATCTCACTCTTTTGTGCATATGTATACCTGTAAGGCCTAATGTTAGGTGGTACACCTCTAGGTTGCAAATGGATAGCATAATCATGATCTCTCCAAATATCTTGGAATGGTTGTTGATAACCATTTGGAGATCCATTAGAGTAGAGGATATAGATGTTTGAACATCTAGTGAGCACAATTGTGCAATTATACCACGTTGTTTGTGTTATAGCATAAATTTTAGGTTGGGAAAATCCCGACCCAATCTACAATATGGTGATAACTATGGAAAAACATACCCACTGCCACCTTAGATGGGTACTCCCCTCGCTTTAGAGATGATGAAATCACCTCAAGGGGGGAATCTCGAGTGACCCTAGGGGGATTGAGACGGAGGATAGATATATTTTGAGAGGAACCCCTTAGTTCAATGGTGGAAGAAGTATGAGGGCTTGGAAATGAGTCTTGATTGTAGTAACCGTATTAATTTAACATCAATTAATTCCACAAACAAAACAATAACTTCTACTTAATTTCAGAAACTCGGTAATTTCTTATAAATTCATCACATACGCATATAAATTTATCAACGAATAATAAAATTCATCATAGAATAAAACAATTTTACCTCTTCCTGAAGCTAGTTTCTCCGTCGACCCGGTTGTCCAGCCCGCTGCTTTGTTGTTGCCTAATGCACTGCCCAGCCTTGCCCAAACTGAGTTTCCACCCTGCCAACTAGGAAAGCTTCCTAGCTCCAGGATACCATATGGATATCCTGGCCCCCGTGCCCAAAACCCCCATCAAACCGGTGCCCCTTGTACTAACCCTTCCCGACTACAGAACTCAAACTCCTCTGCGCAAATCCAAGAGAACCCTCCAAAAATCCCCCCCATAGAATGGTAATAATTCCCCCCTTCTTTCGTAAACCTCCTCCGCTCATATCCCTCCTTCACTGCCCTTTCTCCTCATTTATTTCCTTATCCATTCATTCATTTCTTATCCGTTTATTAATGCTCCTTATCCGATTATTAATGCTCCTTATCCCCTCCGTATACGTAACCATTTAATTTAAACAATATAATTTATTAATCCTTTTAAATTTATTACCCTGTTCATTCAATGTGATAGGTAATTAATTTAATTAATTAATTAATCAAAATTATAACAATTAATTAATTAATTAATATTTAATTAATATTATTATG
>JZKD02S1757586.1:86998-99698 GCA_000966675.3 Picea glauca | reverse complement strand
ACGCTTTGCGGATTGAGTTATCCTAGAAGTATGGTTAGAGAACCCATTCTTAATTATGGAATAATGAGATTAAGGTCAGTGAACATGTGAGTGAAACTATCCTAAATGGATAGTGTTTGTCATGCCATTTCCGGTGGTATGTGGAATGTCACATAACTCCTCAAAGTTACAGAGTTATGGCCATGTGAAGTTGGAGGACCCTCATGAGTCATATAGAATCCCCTAAAAGTCAAAGTGTTTGAATTTTATTTATTTAAATAATAAAGTAAATGGAGAACTACCTAAAATAAGGAAAATGTAATGCTACATGAAAGTATAAATAAGAGGCAAAGATCTCTCATTTAATTACACTTGAACACATTGAATATCTTTTGTTGTGTGAGGATTATTGCAAGTACTCATTGATACATCTGAAGTTGTGAAAGTCTGAGGTAGTACAAAGGGTTGATGGTGAATTTATCAAAATTACATCGAATACTAAAAATGACCTTATTTTCTTAGGCATATGTTGGTTGACTGTGTATAGGGTGCATACATACTGAGGCGTACATGGGATAATAGTGTATAGGGTGCGTACATGTTGGTAAATCCATGAAACTTGAGAAGATGAAGATGCAAAGGTTCTAAATTCTGAGATCAAGCTCCCTGGAAGGTCTATAGTGCTCAGATACATCATATCTATCCATTGATTCAAAAGGTATGTCTTATTTCTATGAATAGTTGGATTTTGATGTATGCATGAGAAATGGTAATGGAGATTTGAGGATTCTCCCTAGAGAGATTAGTGGTTACATGGGATCTTCTGCATAAGCCAGATATATAAAAATATAGTGCTAGTATATTTATCATTGATACTTCTTGTTGAGGCACATCTTGTATTTCTTGGCATATGGCTAAGGGTTTTTGTGGTACATGGTTGAGAGATTGTATTTGTGAAGTGGTTGACATATTGAGAGACTGAATATCAGAAAGGGTTTGATGACTAGATCATGTAAGGGTTATTATACTTGTTCATGATTACACACACCTATATGGCACATGAATAGAGAGAGATATATATGCTTTGGGTAAAGTTTATGTATGAGGATGCATGCACAGGGTATAGTTACAGTCTGGATACAGTGACAGGTTATAGATCTATTTGAAAGAAGTTACAGAGGGTCAGAATTTTTCAAGAGAAAGGAAACCCTAGTGTTTCAAAAGGCATATGCAAGTTGCATAACAGTTTGGTCGCATACATACACAGGCTGCATAATAGATAGGGCACATACATACATGGGATGCATAATAGATAGGGTGCGTACATATGCATGTTGCAGCACTACAGGTCATGTATATGTTGTATTTTTGTTGATACATGTTCAGTTCAGGTACAAATTGATTACAGGGAATTTGGATAGGTTGGATGCAGGTCAATGGTATAGGTTGATACATTTGTACAATGGTATATCTCACAGTGATTGTGTGACAGTGGTTACATCATTCTACTTATACATCAGGGCGGTTGGACGGGGCAAGGACAGGCGGTTGTAGACACCTTCCGGTTGTAGCCAGAGAACTTAGGGGGGTGTAGCCTCCTTCTGGTTGTAGCTAGAGAATTGGGGAGTTGGACATTCTCTCAGGTTGTATCCTAAGAAACTAGGGGGTTGGAGCCTCCTTCCAGTTGCAGCTGGAAAAAAAAGGATGTTGGTGCTTCCAATGAATATAATTCTTCAAGACATATAAGAAAAAGAATTATGTGGTTTCATCCTTCTTTGGTTTTCCACGTAAAACGATGTACTGTGTATGTGTATGCTTGTTCATTTTTTCATTGCGTATTTACTTTTTAGTTCTTGGATGATAATGCTACATTGATATAACACTTGTATTATATGGTTAAAAAGGTTTAAATTTCTCTATTACTAATACACCCCCCCTCTTAGTAATCCAACACTTATCTGGTGCCAGTCAATGGGGTAGCTTAGGGGCAGTCATCAAGGGGAGAGAATAAGGAGATAACCCTACTTAATTACTGTCATTGGGTTTTGGCAGTTCAGGGGAAATTCTCAAAGGGAATAGGTTTGAGAAGAACCCTAATTCTTACCATTGGGTTGGGGTAGTTAAGGGGCAATCAAGAAGGGGAATAAGTTGTGGGAAGAGATCCTAATTCCTACAATTATGATGGGGTAGTTTAGAAGTCGTTATATTGGTAAAAGGAGAAGACCTTTCTTTAGTGTCGGTGAATGGGTTAGTTTATGAGGCAACTATCTAGAGGAAAGAGAGGTGAGGAAGAGGGTACCTATTCGTCGGGTACCTTTATGGAGAGGTTGGATCATTATTTGTCTAGTTTCCTCCTCTAGTCTATTTGACTTCATATCCCACAGAAGAAGACCTGTCGGACCACACCCTGACCTCTTCTTATACTCACTAAATACATCGAATCTAAACCTGTCAAATTGTTATGAGATTATACCTTACACTTACAAGGAGAACACACTAGACCAAGACTTTCTCGCATATACCCGGGTTAATCGGGAGACTAAATGTTTTTAATACACCGGAACAAGACCTATCGGGCTATACCTGGGTTAATCAGGACACTAAATGTTTTTAATACATTGGAACAAGACCTACCGGCCCATATCCCAGATAGTTCAGTAATTCTCTTCTTAGGCGAGACAAACCCATTAATTTTTTTTTTCTAGCCTTTGATTGGGTAGACGTCTCCTCGAACTAAATACTAAATCTAGATCTTTGAACAACACTAGGGTAGTTGAGATCCTATAAGTAATATACTGAAACCGATCAGATGTGTGGAACAAACTCGGATAGTTTTCTAATTGATTCTATTAAGAAGAGACCAAGACCAGACTTATAGACTCAATGTGGGTAGTCAAATTAGTAGACCTTTTAGTAACACTTTGAATTATGACTTGTCGGACTTAGATCGACTTTCTAATTTCACTCACTAGAAAATCCCGAGACTAGACCTTTGGGTGAGATTGGATTCCTCTTTCTTTCCGTAATTGAAGAGGGAAAATATTCCCATCGTTACAAAGGTGTGACAAAGAGGGGAGAGAATATGGCGTTATGAAGGTGTGACAAAGAGGGGATGCTCTTACTATAAGAAAATATAAATAACCAGGTTAATTTTTCATCTAGTAGAGTCGGCTTGACAAACCGAGACTATACTTTTGGGTGATATCGAATAACTCCTGATTTTATTTTTGGGGAGACAACACGTGCAAGCGAACCTATTTCTTTTTTGATAGGTTCGGAAGCTAAGTCAAACATATTAACAGTCTCTTTTCTGCATGGAGTTGGTTGGGATTTTACTTGAATTCAATATTTGAATCCAGACCTTATAGTTTGCTTGCTTCTCGACTTCCTCTTTTTAATATCCAAGTGGGGATCGTAGGTGACAACTCTAGTTCCTTTTTTTCTCTATTCCCCGTTCATAAGTAATTCATTGAGATCATACACTACTTTATCTATCGCCAAAGTGAAACTGGTTGGACCCAACCATATTATTCGAATATACAACTCACACACACTCCCTTTCCAAAACCAAGTACACTAAAAAACACACTTGGATTTCTTCTATTTGTTTATCAAATATATTTCATCTGAAACCACCAGCATAGGGCCAACAACACAAGGAAAGGAAAGAATCAAAACTATCACCCTCCCCTCATAGATAAGGATATTGAAGTTTGAAAAAATCTTGTTCTTTTATTATTCGATCCTATCTAGTTCTGGATAATAATGTTTTGAATACTTAGTCCCAAGTCTCGTATAAGAAGATAAAAATATTTTCTTTCCCTATCCACTCCCTTCCCTGCTACACATGTCATGAATCTTTCTGACCGGACCAAACCAAGTATAGGAAGAAAGACAATCATTCATTTGCTCATTATCTCTTCCCAAAAAAGAGCAGTTTAAAAAGGAAATCCTTAAGGTACTACTAATGAAGAGGTGATGTGTAGGGATATTTGGTTTATCAAACAAAGGGATTTGCAAATAAGAGTGTTAGGGCCACCACTAGTCTATACATAAATAGTGAAAGCTTCCATAAAAGTGCAACTTAGAAGTAAGCTCGCATATGACCCTAATCATGTTTATTAAATTATGAATATGGAAAGAATATGTTCAATGTTTCCCATATTCACAATTTAATAAATTCTTAGTCACTCAGTCGAGTAACAAGACGGGTTCCTTGGTAAAAATAAAAGCCAAGGGGCAGGTCAGCTGCTAGATATACTGGTTATGCTTCTGCACTTGCTTCTGGTATATCAATGAATAGATATCATGCTTATGTCTATGTAGAAGTGTGGTTCAATAAATTCTTTACGTTAGCGCAACATTAATACGAATAAAAATGCATCATATAATAAGAGCTTATGCATTTTTCCTTTAAATAACCTAGGGAGACACATGGTGTATGGGATGACTGTGCATTAAATGTACAGGTGACTGGGTCAATGACTAGATTGTACAGTCCAATCACAGGGTGAAACGTGGCCCAATCATAGGGCTCCACATTGCACCTTGAACTTTGCCAAGGTTGGCTAGTAAAAAATTTTGTTACTACCTCCGCAAGATTCGAGCTCGAGACCTCCTGCATAGGAAATGTCCTAACTACCATGCACTAGCCACCAAGGCTGGTTTGTTTCTTATTTATACATGTGGCAGTTAATTTATTTGAATTTGATGTTGTAGGTTTTTGGGGATAAGCCTCGATCGACGGGGGGCTAGACTGACCGACCAAGATGTAGACCGAGAACAGTTTGGGGGCGTAGGTATACACTAGCCCAAGGACATATAGCCACACACACAAGACCAAGGGACGAGGACTAGGGTGCATATGCCTAGCTCCTAGAAACATAGACACTCCATACGACCAGTGGCCTGAGGAAAGGGGGCTTAGGTGCATTTTTCCAAAATATGGGTTTTTAAATTATATTATTGGATTTTTTGGGTTTTATTATGATGATTTTGGTGGATTTTTCCCATTATTGGAGGATCTGGAGCCAAATTTGAGGCCATATCTTGGGAGGAAGTTGGGAGGAGAACCCCAACTAAGATCCTACATAAACCAAAGTTTTTTGACAACATGGGAGGTTCAGAAACAACAGAATTCTGAAGAATTTGAAAGATTAAGCCATTTTTATGCAGGGAAGCCATTGAGGAAGCAAACTTTGGAGGCCATTTCCTGGAGCTATGCTCAACCTTTTTCAGTTCCATCAGTTGTGTTGGATTCTTAAGTTCAAGAAAAAAATATCCAGACCAGTTTGTAATTCATTTGAGAAACTTCTGATGTAATTTTGCAGCATTGAAGATTAATAAGAAATCCTCCCCCACTGAGATAAAGGCTCAAAGACGTAGGCAATCTTGTTGAACTCCATTAACAATCTTGGAATTATGGTTTGTTGTTATTAATGTTTACTTTATGTTCTATATTATTTATGATGGATGCAACATTATTTCATTAATATCTCCTTCCTCATTTAAGTTTTTGAATGGTAATTTAAGACATGCTTAAAACTCAACCAAGTATTTAAAAGATCATTTTCGGATCAAGTGGTATCAAATCAGGTTGACAATTGGTTGTTCGAGTTTGCATGATTACCAAGGAAAAGTTAATTTGTAGTGAAGGCGAGCTTGTAGAAGGAGATCCTGAGATTGGATCGAGAAAGAGGGAATCTCAAAGTGAGAAGATAACATCTGAAGAAGGAATGTCTCAGAATGAGATAGAGTTTCAAAAGACTTTATTCGCCATGTAATAGATGGTAAAGGTATTATATGATGATTACTTGGCATTGAAGAGCCTTTTCAATGGGAATCTTCAAAACAAGACAAAAGTGAAGAAGGAGAGGACCCTCCTAAAACTCCTCCTTCACCTCCTTCATCTCCATCTTCTTCTTCTTCAAGTACAAGTTCAACTTCTACCACAAGAAAACATTCTCATAAACATAAGCATGATATGTTGTTACTTAAGATTGATGTAAAATTTGAATTGCCCAGGTATGATGGGGAAGTCAATGCTGAGAGGCTTGATGAATGGGTTAGACAGATGGAAGTTTATTGTAGTGTGCAACAAATCAAATATGAAGCAAACGGAATCAAATTGGCATCTCTTTGTCTTGCAGGCACAACACTCATCTGGTGGCAGAGTAAGTTGCAACATGTTACTCAACAAGTTGGTAATGCATTTCCATCATGGCAAGATTTTGTTTTTTCACTTATAAAGAAGTTTTATTCTTTGGGTTATAAGGAAAAGGATTTAATTGAAAGGAAAAGTCTTAAACTAAGAAATGGACAAACAATGCAAGAATACACAAATGAATTTTGTAATATGGAATTAATGTTAAATATTCCATTACATACACAAGAAACTCTTATGAAGTATATAAGAGGTTTACCTTAACATATTTGTAACATTGTATTTATGTTTGGACCTACTAATATTGATGAGGGTTATGTTCAAGCAATGTATATTGAAGCAGGGAAAACAAGACTTGGTGTATCAGGGGAATCGTCCTCAAGGAATGAAGACAAAAGAAAAGGGAATGTGAAAAGGGAAAATTCATCTTCAGTGAAAAAAGAGAAGCTCTCTTTCAAGCATTGTAAGAAAGAAGGGCATGATGATGACCATTGCTAGAAATTGCACCCAGAGAAGAGACCGAAGTGGTTCAAAGAGAGGAAAGGGAGGCCAACAGTTGCAACAACAACATGAACAACATACTTGGATATGATTTAGGTGATGAGACTAAAATCACAATAGTTGGTTTGAAAGGTAAAATTGGTGATGGTTTTTATTCAAGAAGTGAATTGTTTCATATAAGGGTCACAATGAAACATACTAAGATCGACACATTGATATATGGTGGATCTCAATCTAGCTTAATTTCAGAAGAAGTGGTTAAGAAATTGAGATTAAAAACTAAGATGCATCACAAACCCTATTCACTTAATTGGATAAGCATAGATCATAAATTTCCCATAACAAAGCAATGTATCATAAAGTTTGCAATTACAACTAAGTATGTGGATGAAGTAACATGTGATGTGAGGCCGCTAGAAACATGTGGAATGGTCTTAGGTAGCCCTTATTTATATGATCACAAAGAAATCTTCTACAGGGAACATAATCAATATCACTTAACTAAAGAAGGCAATGAATATGTTGTGCATGCTCATCATATCAAAGAAAATCAATCTCTTGTTACAATGGAACAATTGAAGAAGGAAGCTTATGCAAGAAATACACCTATAATTGTGCCAAGTAAAGAAATTGATCTTAAGCATGAACATGGGATGGTTGTAGAATGAAAATTCAATCATACTTTGCTTCAAGATAAGTTAATGTCGTGCAAGCAAATCAAACATATTGGTTCAGTTTCAGTCATATTTCTGATGTTATCACTACTAATGTTTTCTACATGGATGGTAGTGGATTTAGTAAGATGTGAACGAGTTCAAGTGGCTAAAAATATGCTTTCATTTTTAATGCTTATTATGAAATTGATTATGATGCAACAGGTGCACGGACAAAGTTTAAAGACAAAGGAAAAGTGGGGTGGCCTATCCCGCACTTGATGACTGGTTAATACCCTTTTGGACGAACAAAAGGTCTCAGTGGGGAGGCGTGATCCAAATGGATCCAGGAAGGCCTAAAAATCAAAGTTATCGGAATCGAAAAAAACGAGCATCGTTGCGTCAGGATAATCATGTTGATTCAGACCATATATTTATTTTTTCGAAAATGGACACCCTATGTGAAAGTTATTGCATTCTCATTGATTTCCCAAACAGGAAAAAAAGTCAAAAAGTCAAAGTCAACAGTTAAGAGACCGTACTGCTGATGCCATAAATACGTTAGCATGATGTGTCAGGTGGCATCATCATGACATCAACAGGGACATGTGGCAGCACCAGGAGGTGACGTGTGTCACTCATTTTTTGCATTTTCAAGGCTGAGTTGGACCTGTAAAATTTTGACACACGACACTGTACGAAAGTGACACGTGGTTGTATGGACGTTGACATGGCAATATGTGGCAGGCTCTGGGTATGAAACGTGTCCATACAAAAGTGACATGGAACCTACAACAACATGACACGTGGTAGGTATGGCAGTGGCATGGAAGGATGGCAGGTCGACACGTGGCGTATGAGTTGACTGTGCAACTCACTATGTGCTTACTATACAGGTGATTGGGTCGATGATTGGATTGTATGGTCCAATCACAGGGTAACATGTGGCCCAATCACTGGGTGCCACATGGCACCCCGAATTTGGCCATGGTTGGCTGGTCAAAAATTTTGTTACTACCTCTGCAAGATTTGAGCTGGAGATCTCCTGCATATGTAACGTCCTAACTACCACGAGGTGGCCACCAAGGCCGAGTTGTTTCTTGTTTATATAGGTGGCAGTTAATTTATTTGAAATTGATGTTGCGGGGTTTTGGGGATAATACCTAGTCAAAGAGGGGCTAGACTGGGAGTAGTCCGAGGGCGCATGTGTAAACCAACTCGAGGACATATGACCACACACACAGGACCAAGGGCCAAGGAATAGGGCATAGACACCTAGCTCCTGGCCACATAGACAGTCCATAAGACCAGTGGCCCGAGGAAAGGGGAATCGAGCGCATTTTTCCCAAATATGGGTTTTTAAACTATATTATTGGATTTTTTTGGGTTTTATTATGCTGATTTTGGTGGATTTTTCCCATTATTGGGGGATCTAGAGCCTGATTTGAGGCCAGATATTGGGAGGAAGTTGGGAGGAGAACCCCAACTCAGATCCTACATAAACCATAGATTTTTTACAGCATGGGGAGGTTCAGAAACAACAGAATGATGAATAATTTGAAATCTTAAGCCATTTTTATGCAGGGAAGCCATTGAGGAAGCGAACTTTGGAGGCCATTTTCGAGAGTTGCGATCAACCTTTTTCAGTGCCATCAGTTGTGTTGGATTCTTGAGGTTGATAAGAACACAACCAGAATATTTTTTAATCCATTTGGGAAACTTCTGATGCAATTTTGCAACATTTAAAATTAATAATAAAGCCTCCCCCGCCGAGACAAAGGCCTAAAGATGTAGGCAATCTTGTAGAACTCAGTTAACAATCTTGGTGTTATGGTTTGTTGTTCTTAATGTTTATTAAGATCTCCTTCCCCATTTAAGTTTTTGAATGGTAATTTAAGACATTCTTAAAACTCAACCAAGTCTTTAAAAGATCATTTTCGGATCAGTTTCCCATCGAGGTTGAAGGCCTCTGTATCCAGATCCCAAAAGTTCACCAACATTTGTAACAACCTCACTTGAGCTCTCATCCCTTTGAGATCCAAAAACTTGTAAATCCCACATATTTTTAATGTTATTTGGCCCCCTAGATGTCTTCCCACTGCAGCATCAACTTCCTCATTCTCTCTTTCCCTCCATTCAAGTACCATCCTGCAAGAAAAATCCATTTTTTGAGTCAAATTTCTTTTAAAAAAAACAAGTTGTGGACTTGTATGTGAGTTGCAATGTACACAATAATTTATAGGGTTGCATATACATGGTATTTTTTGCTAACACTTGTGTATAGTGTTGCGTATATGAGACTCGATGAACTACAACCCGCATACAACCTAATTCCTAATTTTCGCGTTAAAAAACTCAAAAAATGAGACCTAATGTAAAATTCTAATCCATTAGAAATGAAGAGGAGGGAAAGACTACTTGCTTGGTCCAGACCATTGTCAATTACGTCGCTCATAGCTCCTGCAATCAGCACTTGAATATCGTGGACAAATTGGTCCAAAATGCACTATGTGGGTAAAAAACTCAAATGGTATAGTAAATTTGGTTATTTTTTACTATTTATAGAAAACTTTTACCCACTTTGTATAGCTTTTGCTAATTTTTTGACCTAATGGACTAATAGTGTAGTGGATGGAGTTGGTTTTGGTGGTTTTATCCAGGGATTCTTGTGGTTTGCAACATTATGTCGCCCGTTAGTGACTTTGGCAAGTATTTTCTTTGACCAACATATAGGATAGGTCGTTCGTCCATTTTGGATTTTCACATTATCCTATGACTGTGATTCATATGCCTTAGGTACGAACCCATTTATTAACGACACAAAACCTTTTTTCTGCTACTAGAAGTGTCGTTAGTGAATGTTAGAAGCTTACCAAACATGGGTTCCCTAGTTAGAACCTTTGTGCCATCTAGTGCCCATGCAAATATCTTTTATTAGGACAGAGAGTATCGTATAGTTTCAATATGACTTTGTGTTTGAACCTCATTTTCTTACTCATAAGCATTCTAACCTATACCTATGGGACTTCCACCGAGTCTTAGTTAAGATCTTTTCTGACTGAACTTGTCTATTTCACACTCGCTAAATGTCTTTGAAAGGATGCCTATTTGGTGTAAGTTTAACCCTTTTTCGGACTAAGTAGACTAATTTTGGAAAATGAATACTCTGGTCACTAGTGGGTAGAAGAGTTCTCCTGGGCATTTTTTTATACTTTTTTGGGTCTAGGGGACTAAACTTATGAAAAATGACATTCTTTGGAGTTAATGTGTAATCGCATTCCATTATCCTGCTTGCAGTATTGAGCCTATTGTCGGTTCCCACTATGTCTCTATAAGCCTATTACCTCAACAATTTGCATCACTAGCCAAGCATAGCCTTGTTTATATCCTTTTCAGCTTCACACCCTATACCCTAAAAGGAAACATTCCCCCGAGTGTCTGTGGCCCGCATGAACTTCCTTTTATTGATAATAGGTATGTTCCATTGCTTGGAATTAGTTTCTTATTCGCGACACTCATTTCCTCTCTTGTATCATAGCATTCATTTTTCTATGAAAAAACAAAAAAATATGGGCGAGAAAAGAATATTATCTTATATTGGCAACAATCATGTCCCCTTTGAATAGAGAAAAATATTTTGAGTCCACTTGTCATCCAAAGTTTGGATTTAGCATGACCTTAGAAAGATGAGCTCGTTACTTAGAGTTTACTCCTTAGATTGGTTACTCTTCCAGTCCCTATGGAGAGTTTTATTGGTGCCTCCTGCATCACAAAGTTTCATTATCAAGTCTATGTTGTCGAAGTCCTCCATATGTATCATGCTCTTATTCAAGGGATGTCTATAAGCCTGTGTCGGCCATTTCTCAGAACTCTTTACTTTGCATGTTGACCATACCCTTAGTGTGTCTTAGAATCACATGAGGTTGTAGTCCTATTGTGCACCATAGTCTTACTTTCATTATGGGTAGGTAAACTTTATCCCAACAATCGACATCTCCTCATTGGTCGCTGACTGGGGGGTTTCCCTTTTGTTCAACCACAATAAATCTATTCACACATTGGGATTCATGCAGTGTCTTGGATTCCATTAGCCTTATTGGTGGTTTTCTTTCCTTTGTCGACAATTTTCCTTATTGGTTGCTAGTCAGAGGGTATTTTTCGTTCTCTACTTGCATCTGGTATATGCAAAATGCGCACAGGGTCATTGGTTCATGAAAATCCTCTTTGTCTGAGTTCCTCCAAATCAACAAGATATTTCTTTCTACCTCGTGTTGACTAATGATAGATGCCTTAATTCCCTCCTTTTAGCGAGTCTCCTTCCAACAACTTCATCTCATCTATTCTGGAAACAAGGCCTAGAGTCCTATGAGGACCTAGAGGCTTGCAGTCATTAGTGGCAGGGTCTCCCACCATCGATAGTTGGGAATACATAAATGTCTCTTGATCGATGGATTCTTCAAGTGTTTAACCTCAACACCTTTATTCACACTTGTAAGAATGTACTCAGTGCCTTGATACCTACTTTCATTATCAGTAGTTTGTCTTGCATTTGTTAACAGTATTCATTAATGATCGGTAATCAAATGAAGTCTCATTGTGTTCGACCTCAAATCCTCTATTCACATGATGTAGACTTGCACCTTTGGAGGATCATGTAGAAGACTTGAAGACATCAGTTATAGTAGCATCTTTCCTAAGATGTTTCTATCATTCATTGCACTAGTACTTATATGACTTTAGTGATCATGGGAGATAATATTGTACTCCATTGTATACAAATATCTTCAAATTGATTTTGATACTAGTTTTCACTGGGCCTTGTTCTTGACTATGACAACCTATGGCATGTATCTACTTTTTAGTGCCTATTCATGGTCATGAACAACTGTTTGGTATATTTTCCACATGGATCTGTAGTATAATTCAAATTGGCAGCCATGTGTACAAAGTCATTATGAATTGTAATATTTTCATGAGCAACTAGTTCTCCCAAATGAGTCTCTATCACTCCACTTCTGGGAATTATAATGTATTTCATCCATTACAGATACTCCTCTGACCTCACACATTAGGGGGCATCTGTTATAGCAAGATTTGCCTCACCCCATGCAACTTGCTTAGAAGGCCTTTTCCATTTCCTTATGCATACTTGAAGCTCCTTTTGCAGTTCCCAGAGATAAAAATCATGCTTTTCCACATATACATGCCCTAACAATTATACAACATGTGTATATGTAGTTTGCACCATTACAACCTACGTACATCAGGTTTTGTGCCCAAAATTAAAAATTGTGTTGGTTTTCCATGTCACGTCACGAGATCCATGATCCTTGACCTTGGAAGGAGGAGAATTCAACTTTTGAGAGAAAAGTTACTCTCGAGAAATTATTCACTTCATATTGAG
>JZKD02S1757586.1:26293-40016 GCA_000966675.3 Picea glauca | reverse complement strand
CAATGAATGGATATCTGCATATTGGTGATATAAGGTTGATAAAGTTAAAAAGGATTAATTGTCTATGCTACTGATTCACCCCCCCCTCTCAGTAGCACGGTGTGTTCAACACCTTCCACATATCTTGACTGTTTGGGTGAAATAATGAAGGAGATGATAGGTTTTAAGCATCGAGCTATCACCTTTATTAGTAGCTTGTAGATTGTATTGCATAGAGATATTGACCTGAACTATTTTGGGTGATTGATTTTCTCTTCTTTGGGAATGAGGGTGAGGAAGGTGGCATTTAGGGCCAAAAGGACTTGACCCGAAGCCCCGGAGTCTTCAATGATCTCCCACAGCTCCTCCCTTACCATTGGCTAGTAGTGGTAGAAAAAGTTTGAAGTGAAGTCGTCCATCCCAGAAGCTTTTCCTACTAGAGTGTCATGAAGTGCCAGATCCACCTCCTCAATTGTCATAGGCCTTATCCATGCTTCATTCTACTCGACCACGATTGTGGAAAGTATATGTTGAGTGATTTGAGCTATGGCTTGAGATCTATCCCCTAGAGGCTCGGACAAGAGATCTTGGTAGTAGGAAACCAACTCTGATTCTAGGTCCTCATGAGAGTGGATGATGTTTCCTTCTTATGTGACCAAATGCAAGATACAGTTGACATGTCTGCGTTGAAGGGTATACGTGTGGAAGAATTTGGTATTTCTATCGCCCTCCTTTAGCCATTAGACTTGGGATTTTTGTCTCCATACGATCTCCTCTTGGACTCTTCTTTCCTCCAATTTTTTACTTATTGTTTCTTCATGCATCCTGAGCTCCTCATTGATGCCCTGATCTCTTATTTGGATCTGGAGGATCCTCATTTGTTCATTCAGTTGTTGTTGGGTCGAGAAGATATTTCTTAAGGTTTGTTTGTTCCATATTTTGAGACGCTGCTTGAATTTTTTGAGTTTCTGCTGGAATTTGTACATCTTGGAGCCATGTAGAATGGATGACTCCCTCCACCGAGTGTGGGCATTTCATTGAAAATCCAGGTGGTTAAGCCAAAACCTCTCTAATATGAAGGGTTTTTGACCTGGAGAGGCTGGAATGTCTAGCCACAGTTGGATGGGCCAGTGATCTAAGCCTGGGGTGTCAAGGATGCGAGCTTCCATTTATTTTCCCTCCACTAAGAGGGAGTATGAGATAAGGAAGTGATCCAGGCGGTAAGCTACTTGTTGGGATCCTGATCTTCAGTTTGTCTAAGTATAGAGTCCATTTAGTGTTTCCATATCGATGAGGCCTAACTTGTCGATTGGGGCTTGAAAATTCACTGACTCCGCCTCTTTTCTCATCCAGAATGCAGATCATATTGAAATCATCTCTAAGAACCCATCAACTACCTGAGGTAAGGGTGGAAATTCATTCCAGGTTTCTGATGAAGGCATTTTTGTCTCGTGGTGTGGACGGTCCGTAAATATTTGTGAGGTATCTGGGCTTGTTAGAATCGATAAGCCTATAGGTCACTGAGATGGACCACCTGGTGGTGAAGAAATTTTCCATGATCACTGAACTCAGGTTCCAGAGAATTGCTAGGCCTCTGACCGATCCTATTGCATCAGTGTAGATACCTTTCCCTAGATTCTGGCAGTAAGATAGAACTCGATCCATTTCCTCCGTTGCACATTTTGTTTCTTGTAGCAACATGATGTTCGGTTGTTCCTCTATAACACAATGATGTAGTTTATTGTTATTTATTTAAAAAAAATAAAAATTGATGTNCATGGAAATCAACAATTGGTGAACTTGAATATTCTTACCTTGCCAATATTGTTGAAGTCACTTTCCAATACAGGACATGCCAAACATGTGTCCACAAGCAAGAAGCAGCATTTCCTTCCATATTTGAAATGTTAGTCTTTGGACATTTGACATCTCTTATAACTCCAATAAAACATTATGTTGTAAGCAAGGTAATTTATCTGAATTTTCATAACAAGACATAGAAGACTTAAAATCCAATAAACAAATAGAAGATTACTATCGACTTTCCATAACAAGACACGGGACTTAAAAACCAATAAACAAATAGCATATTACTAACGACTTTCCATAACAAGACATAGAGGACTTAAAACCCAATACACAAATAGAATATTACTAGCTGAAGTTGGTCTATGTGCTCTCTTGAACAAATAAGGAACAAGAAAGAATTGGGACAATCAGTCATGGAAAGCAATGTTGGTAGAAAAATCCTTCCGTGAAAACCTCAATGTAGAGTTTTCGTTTAAGGAAACTATTTGTTGAAACTAATGTGACACTGAGATTTTGCCATTAACTTTACTGTAACTTCACCACAATAAGTTGTGAGACCATGAACATGAGACTTGCCTTTGCAGTGACTCTGGTTTTTAATGTAAAAAATAGTTGTAACATAATGATTTTTTGGATAATGGAAATTGTTTTTAATTAAAAAAAAATAGCACAAGATCACTTAGGCTGCACTATTGGATATTACGGTGTTTCTGACTTGTCACGGTTGTTGAGTAAATGTGGAAAAGGTGCATAAACTTTGTTTTTATTTATTTTCAGGTACAAATATGTAAGTTCCTTACAGGTTGAAACTTCTAAGTTGTTACTCATGTAGCTCTCTTTATTCTATGGATTTAACATATAATCTTAAAGAAGACTTTCAGTAATTTTATTTTCCAAAACCATTAGAAGTACAGATTTCACCCATAACCAAGATTTTATGTTGTATACATTATGTTACTGATATGAAGTAGTATTAATTCATGTTATATACATCCATAACCATACCCAATATTTTATGTCGTATACATTATTTTACATCGTTGAATTTCCCTCATATAATTCATGTTGTTGTTACACTATATCTGATGAGTAAAACCCAAGATCACCCTTGATGAAATTCTGTGAAAAAGAGAAGCTAGTTCTTGCGATGGAAAATTGTTGTCCAGTACTACTAATCCCGAGGCATTGAGTATTAGATAGATCCAGCTGAGAATTTGAAGTTTTTGTTACAATGCTCGTAAACAATTTGCAATTATTTAAACTTTAAGACATCCAATACAAAACATAATTAACATAAAGAATTGTTACATAAAAGGATTATTATTATTATTATTTGATAAGATCACAAGAAGATTATTATAAATACAAAACGATGTCAAGATTATTAAATAACAACTAACTTATCATGAATATGAATATTTTTTTTATAACATAAACAATCCTTTGATTTGGCCGGAGTGGAATTGAAACTCCTGAAATGTATAATAAACTTGATAATCTCTTAATAACTATTATTATTATTATAAAATGTAATCTCTTGATAATTTAAAATGTAATCTCTTAACTAGTATTATTCATATAAAATGTAATCTCTTAATAACTATGAATATGAATATAAAGTAATAGTGCCACCACCCTAAATTTTAAACATCCAATACAAAACCTTCTAAATTTTAAGACATCTATGCAAAAGTGGGATTGAAACTCTTGGAATGTGTAAATCCATTTTTTTATAAGGAAAACAATCCCTTGGTTTGGCCAAAGTGGGATTGAAACTCCTTGAATGTGTAAATCCATACAAATATGCATTAAGAATCCAACCAGCATAAGCTCCCACCGGCTACTCTACAACACAACCTAATTGACACATTTACACAATCTTCTTTTCTATCAATTTTTAACATATCTTCCTCTTCACTCTATCTGTACTAGTGCTCATTATTATTTTTCTTTTTTCCCCCTCGTTATCTCATATCACAATTACAACAACCTATGTTGGCGTTCAAATCCCTCATCAACGTCGTTGATCTTTACAGAATCCATAGACGATTGGGGTGTAGCTATGCCCTTGTGAAACTGAACCGTCGTAAACTTTAAACTTAGAGGGGCTCCTCTATACTCCTCCCTTGCACTATCCTAAAGTCATGATAAAAGACATGGCCACACTCTAAACTCCATGGAATTAGAAGGATCATCGTCGATGAGGGAACTAAAATCCAACAATGATTATTGATCATCATGACATGACTGAATGAGAGAAGAAGAGAATGAAAACAACATACAGAGAGTATATCATCATCGATATATATAAGAGAAAAAATATCTTCGTAGGTCACTTTCATTTGGGAATTCTGAGCACTTCCTTACTACTAATGGCTTGCATTTGAGAATTCCTGGGTAACTGAGAAGCCTTGAGGAATTTGAACCACCTTGTAATACCACAAGGCCGAGCCCCTACTGAATTGTAATTATGTTTATAGGATGGTGAGTCGAGCAATTGTAAGTTGATAATCTTATGTCTAAATAGGCTGGAGAACCTAGGTGTTAAAGGCCAGGACCCTGTTTTGTATATGTGTAAATGCTCATATATTTAATATAATTTCATCGTTGCGTTCAGTCCGATCATGAAGAAAGAGTGATGGGGGACTAAGCTTCCACAAGGCTGGGTAAGGGAAAGGGGGTTGAAGGTTTGGGCCTAGGGGATAAGCTATGGGGATTACCTCTGAAGGGGATAATAATTTATTATTATTTCCTAAAAGGCTAAGGTAGATAATTGACCAAGTGTTCCCTTATTTCCTAGAAAAAGGAACGTATGAGAAGTGGAGTGCATGCAACTCCAGGAAGACAGGTGTCGACCTAGGCTCATATAGCTAAAACCCAAGAGTCAACTCATGTTGGGGGTTTGCTCCTCCATTCGTTCATCCTTTGTCTGGGTTCGTTGGCCATGCTTCCATCCTCCACTTGAACCTATTTTTAGCCTCTGCGTCTACATCTGCATACCCGCACACGGTGAAGGTTGTTTTTTTTTGTCATTTTCCCATTCCCATATGAACTCGTTGGTCTCAATCATGAACCTCTGTACATCCATGTTCAAATGAGAAACCACTCATGGGAAGGGGGAAAAACCGACCTATGTTACCCTGTGAACCCAGGGAGAACTGCAGACTGATCTGCATCTTCTTTGAAGCCCGATCATCCTGTATTTTCCTATGTCATGTGTGTCATAGTTGTTGGTTGTTGTGGCCATGCAGTCCCTTGGATGAGTGTGGCTTGTTTCCATTGTTTGTTCCTCGTTGAGCCTTGTTGTTGTCCTCCTTGTGTGGGAATAGAGTTGAAGAAGCAAGTTGTCAGGCCTGTATGCAACACTCTCTCCAGGTGAGAGAGGTGGTTGCGGTTGAAGGTCTACACATAGTTGGTGGTGTTAGTCCAACTGAAAAGATAAGTATTATTAATGTGATTAATTTTTATGTTATCATGTATCTCGTTGCATATATCAATTACTGTCTATTACATTTGAATATGTATGATAGAAATAATGTTGTGTTATGTGTTTTATTTCAAATGAAATGCATGTTAAATTTATCTATGTGTGTATGTATTTACGCCTGGTATCATTTCCCAGACTATTGATGGCTGGGGATGTTACAATATGGTATCAGATCCAAGGCTTTCAACATTGATTTTGGATGGACCATGTTAGTGTAAGTTGAAGTGAAAGTTCGGGAATAATTGTTGTCAAAATGGAAAAAATTCAATTTCAGAGCCATGGTTTCAGGAACTGATCCTGCATGGGCTGGATAAGTGGTCTTTGGAACAAGGTTGCAGGTATAAATTGTGTCAAGAGGGACCAATTTCGAACCTCAGATCATTCTTGAGTGCCAAGAGGCTTCTTTGGCCGCATTACACAGTTTAGGAGGGGTAGCAGTATTGTAAAACCATGACAAAAGTGGTATTGGGTCGCAGAGTAATGTTGGTCATAGGATCTATTCAGGAGAAGGGGAAGCCTTCAAAGTCATCAGATATGGATAAAGCGCAGAAGGGTTAACCTAGAAGCCCTTCAGACTTCGCAATTTCGGTGAAGCAGGATGCAAGCAATGAGAAAGGTCGATACCCCGAAACTCTGAAGTTTGAAAAGATATCTACACCGTAGATATGGGAAGAAGTATCACCATTAGATCTCATGGAAGGTCGTGATTTCAGAGTTCGACAATCGAGAGAAGTGAGGTGTGATAAGGCACAAACTTTCGAAGTTTTAAGCTCTGAGGTCCCGGAAGAGATATACACCATAGATCTGAGGGGAGAGCTTGATCATTATATCTTGAGAAGTTGTGCATGGGTCAGTCATGAGAACCCTTCAGAATTCTCAAAATCGAGAGATTGGAAGTGAAGAGAGGTGAAAACTCCTGAAGCAAGGAATCACGAAGTGAATCTCGACCATTGGAGGTGGGAGATATGAGGACCGTCGATTATCCAGGGAGAGTTTGGGACTGGGGCAATCAGGAGAAGGGGAAAGTGATAATGCACAAAATCCCGAAACCCAAAGTTTTGAAGTGAAAGGGTAGACGTTGTGGGGTTGGATGACATCATATGGGGTGATGTGGAACTTCCTAGGCATACCACGTGCCATTTCCTTAGTCAGTGACAATTGTACTATGTGGGCCCGCAGGATAGAGAATTCGAAAGTTCGAAAGTCACGAGATTGGGAGGAAGCAAGCATCAAAAGTTCCAGAACCCGAAGTTCTGAAGCTCCGAAGTCCCAAAGCTCTAAAGTCTTTAAGCTTTGATGACAAAATTTCCATTGTATGTGTCCATAATTGGATGTTAAGTAGACGTGGATGGAGGATCCTCCCTACTTCGCGAGTTCGATAACTAGGAACTCGAAAAAATTGTTGTGTTGTGCTTTGAAAATTTCTGTAGACCGAAGCCCTGAGTAAGTGCCTATAGATCTAGTGCTTGGTCGCAACCCATGGTCATAGGGGTTTGGGCTAAGAGGAAAGGGCTAAGGCCTGAAATTATCACAGACTCGAGAAGAGCTCAAAAAATTCATGAAATCTGAACATTTTTTGTAATCGGATTCGATTTATGAAGTCTGTGGGACTTTTAAAGGAATGATGGCCTGACAAATTCTGGTTGTCTGCATGTTGTGTTTGCAGAGTTCAACGAGTGTCGGGACCGAAGCGAATTTATGTTGAGTGAAAATAATGGAAGAGGTGCGGGCTTCTTCCAGTTCATAGAATGAAGTAAAAGGGATGGGCGTCTACTTGGGAGTTGAAGGATAGAACTCCAATGAACAGAAAGAAGAGATAGATAAGGAAGGGTGTATGATGAAAATCATTGAATGGTTGCAGAAAGAAGCCTGAACTCATCGAGCAGATAGTAGAAATCTCATGAAAGCTAAGGAAAAACAAGGAAAATTCAACTTAAAGTTGATTAAGAGTCTAGAAAGAATCAAAAGGAAGTTTGATAAGAAGAGTGATTCAAGCAAAACAAGGAGTCGTGAACCCCATAAGAAGAAAAGAATATCTAGGAGCATTAGCAGGCATTGTCGTCACTCCCCAAAATATTCCAATAAGAAAGCACACAGTAGTTCAAGCCCATCTCCTACCAGAAAACATAGGATATCTGGAGTGGATGATCTAAAGGGAGAAATGAACAAGATTAAGCCTCCTATGTTTGATGGAGAACACAAGAAGGAAGATGCCGAAACATGGTTGCTCGGCATGAGGAAATATTTCCAACTACAGAATTATTCCTCTCATGCCGAAGGAAGAATTGCAATGTATCAACTGAAGGGAAAGGCATCCATGTGGTGGGATCAGCTTCTGCAGGTGCAACACATTAGAGAGAAAGATGTTACTTGGAAATAATTCAAGAAGTATTTTGAAAAGAAATACTTGACTAAAAGATACTATGATAGAAAAATGAAAGAGTTCTTTGAACTCAAGCTGGGCAGCATGTCCATTGATGAATACGAACGAAAGTTTTTGGAGTTGTTGAAGTATGTTTCGTTCATCAAAGATGAGACTGCCAAAATCCAAAGGTATATAAGTGGCTGCCACCTTCCATTGGGGACAAAATTCAATATGATGACCCAAAAACTATGGAAGAAATGATAAGAAGAGTGAAATGATTATGTGAGAAACATTATGGAAAGCCTACTTTTCTGAAGGCTTGGGATGACCAGAAGAAGTTCAAGAAGGAAAAGAGGTAGAAGGGAAACAAACATCCCATTTTCAGAAACAATATTCAAGGACAAACATATTTTAGAGATCCTAGGAAGGTTGAAGTAGGTGGGCAAATGCCAAGGCAGACACCTATGGAGTGTTAGGGTTGTAAAGGAAATCATAGGTACAGAGACTGCGCCCACAGAAATAACAAAGTGAAAACTATCCACCATGTTCAGCAGGCTAAAACAGTGGAGGACATGGGCAGAAGTATACCGAGGATCTATGTAGCCTTGGACAACAAGCAAGTTGAGTTTTAGTCACACATGATTGAAGTTGAAGGTATGATCAATAACCATGCCTTTACTATTTTAATTGACTCAAGAGCTAGTCATAGTTATGTAGATCCTAGAATGGTGGAAAGTTTGCATTTACCAAGAAGCAAGCATGAGAAATCTTGGTTAGTGCATATGGCTACTAGAGCCAAGAGAAAGGTTGTTGAGTTGGTTAAATCATGTCCAGTGAACATGAATGGAATAAGTACTAAGGCAGACCTGAGTATCTTGCCTTTAGGTTCTTACGATTTCCTAATTGGTATGGACAGGTTGGACCAACACCACACCATACTAGATTTTCGTAACAAGGAATTCACTTGCTTGTATGAGGAAGGGAATTATAGGACAGTCTAAGGAATTCACAGAGCTGTTGTTGTCAGAGAAATCTCAACAATGCAGCTGAAGAAGTTCTACAGGAAAGGTTGTCAATTATTTGCAGCCGATGTGGAGGAAGCATCTAAGGATGAGGTCTCAAATATGAGATACCATGCAGTACTAAAGGAGTTTTAGGATGTATTCTAGGAGGTACCAGGACTACCCCTGAAGAGAGATATTGACTTCTTTGTAAACTTGATGCCCGGAGCAGCTCCAGTGTCGAAATATCCTTACAGAATGAATATGCCAAAACTGAAAGAACTGTAGTTGCAGCTTGAAGAGATTTTGAAGAAGGGGTATATATTCCCAAGTGTGTCACCTTGGGGTGCCTCGTTCCTATTCATGAAGAAGAAGTATGGGAAATTGATACTATGCATTTATTTCAAACAGTTGAACAAAGTGTCCGTTAAGAACAAGTATCCTCTACTGCAGATCGATGACCTCTTTGATCAGTTAAAACATGCCAAGATCTTTTCAAAGATAGATCTCATATCAGGATATCACCAGGTAAGGATAAAGGATGAAGACATTAGCAATACCACTTAAGAACAAGGTATGGTCACTATGAATTCACAGTGGTGCCATTTGGGTTGTCAAATGCACTCGTTGTTTTAAGTGTTTAATGAATGGTGTATTCAGGGACTATCTAGAAAAGTTTGTCATAGTATTTTTGGATGACATCCTAGTGTATTCCAAGTCGAAGGAAGAGCATTAAAAACATCTAAGGATGGTGTTGCAAGTGATAAGAGAGCACCAACTTTATGCCAAATTGATCAAGTGCTCATTTTATCAAAAGCAGATCTATTACTTGGGGCATATTATTTCAAAGTATGGGATAGTCATAGATCCTGAGAAGATTGAAGCCATCGGAGAATGGTCAGCATCGAAAAATGTGATAGAAGTCAGATTCTTTATGGGTCTAGCTGGCTATTGCAGAAGGTTCATTGCAGGGCTCCCAGGGATATCTCACCCCATCACTTCCTTGTTGAGGAAGGACAAGAAGTTTCCATAGACAAAAGAATGTGAGAGAAGCTTCCAACGATTGAAGCAATTGTTAAACAATGCTCCAATCCTGAGGATTGTAGATCCGAATGAGGATTTCATGGTTTGCATAGATGCATGCAAAGAAGAACTATGAGGATTCCTTAGCCACAATGGGTTTGTAATTTTTTATGAGTTCAGAAAGCTGAAAGAGCACGAAAAGAACTATGCCACTCATGATTTGGCATTGGCAGTTATCATTCACGCTCTGAAGAAATGGAGGCATTACCTCATGGGAAAGAGGTTCGAACTGAGAACAGACCATAATGGGCTGAAGTATTTGTTTGATCAACCAACCTTAAATGCTAGGCAGAGCAGGTGGTTGTAATTTCTATGTGAGTATGACTTTGACATCAAGCATATCAAAGGAAAAGAGAACAAAGTGGTTGTTGTGCTCAGTATGATATTGCATGAAATGCATGCTAAAACCATTGGTATGTAATGAAATGACATAGTATGTACTGAAATGACATTAAAGACAAAATTTCGGAAGTTTCCAATGCAGATTTGCAGTATAGGGATTTGGTAGAAAATCTACAACAAGGTAAGATGCCATAGAAAGTGGAAAATTATAATTTTGGAGCTGATGGGACACTTCTGTACAAGAACATAATTTATGTACCTAATGTCCAAGAATTGAAAATTATGATTTTGAAATAAATGCATAATGTGCCTTATGTTGGGCACCCTGGATATCAGAAAACTGTGGAAGCAGTCAAGAGCGATTACTTTTGGCCAGGTATGAAGAAAGTAATTGCAGATTACATCACTAGATGTATGGAGTGCCAGAAGGTTAAAGTTGATCACAGGAACCCAACAGGGTTGTTGCAACCTTTAGCCATTCCTAAGTGGCAGTGGGAGGTAGTGAAAATGGATTTCATCACACACTAGTGCATTTGGGTCAAATTCCAATGGCGCGTTCGACGTAATTGCCACTTTCTATTGTCGGAAGAACGACAAACCTCAGACCCCCTCAAACGTCGTTTCACAGGACGTCGTTGTTTCGACGAAATAGTTTTTTTCTGTATTGTGACGTTATATGACGCCATGTGTCATCATAAATTGGATTTTCCAACCCCATATTGACATCGTAAGATCGACGTCTTAGTCGTGGAAATACCGACGTAGTAGACATGGAAAGAGGGACGTTTTAGACGTGGCAAGAGAGACGTTTCAAAGGTGGAAAGAGAGACGTTTCAAAGGTGGCAAGAGAGACGTTCTGAAGGTGGAAAGAGAGACATTCCAGAGGTGGCAAAAGATATGTTCTTAATGTAGAAAGAGTGACATTTTAAACGTGGAAAGAGAGACATTTCAGAGGTGGAAAGAGATACGTTCTAAAGGTGGCAAGACTGATGGGACGAGGTATCAACTATGATGTGGTTGCTATGGGAGAGACACTCTTGGACATGGTAAGAACGACGTCCAGAAGGTCGCAAGAGCGACAACATGGAGTTACTAGCTCCGACGTGGTTGCTATGGGAGCAAAAATCTTGGAGGTGGAAAGAGAGGTGTCTTGGACGTGGCAATAACGATGGGAAGAGAGTGAAAGACGTCGCAATTGTGACGGTTGTGTAGGTATTTTAAAAAAATACAATATCAATATCAAGACCTAATAGTCATTCCAAGCCCAAAGGAGGAGTAAGTCATATAGGTGTCAGCTAGTGACCCACTTAATAGCTTCCTTAGGCTTTCCCTTGCAGTAAAGGTTGGGCTTTTTCTTTCGGGAGTCTCTAAGAGATAAAAAGACCCAATAATCTTTGAAATTTGTGGTGCTCTACAAGATAGTTATTTAGTAGAACAGTATTTAAGGCTATATACAAGCCAACCAAGGTAGCTAGCTCTAGTGCTACAGTTCCAAAAATAGTGCAAACAAGAAGCAATTCTATTGAAATTTTGAAGAACTTTAAAGTCCTTAAGACAATCTTACATTATAAATTTTGTATTTCTCTACTAGATGGTTTGATCACAATCCCCTTTCAAAACAAAAGCATTCGTTTTTGTTAAAAAAACGTGAAATCATTATTAGACGACTTAAAGGGATCCATCCCATTATGCCCTTTACAATAACTGAATAGACTACAAGAATTCAACACATTTGAACATTGATATAAATATAACTTCAACTTCATAGCTTGATAGTGGAAGGTAACTCACAGGAAAACAATAGGTTGTTAAAGATGTTGATGCAAGCTGGTGGAACTTGATTATGATTCATAAGTGATCATTGGGTTGTTGGAGGAAGTTGAATCCACTCATCTCCACAAACTCAAAATACCTACAACTTTCTCCATCCTAAGTAGAATGGAAATTTCACTTAAAGATCTCATAGAAATGACCCTCATGCATATTAGTCAATCATGGAATGAGGTCACCAATAGACTTACCAATGGAATTAACTCTAAAGGATCTGTTTATGGAATAAGTTAGGAGACCTACCATTCTCAAACGTGAAGTTGAGTTGTGAAGAGTTGCTAAATAAGTCCAACCTCACTCATAAGCTATGGTAACAGTGGAAATATGGCTATATCCTCATCAATAAAAAGGAATAATGATCGTTGCACCTAGATCCAACATCTTGCAGACCTGCCATTCTTGACCTTGAAGTCGAGTGTGAACTCTGGCCTTGGTGATAGGCTATAAGGTAATGGTGGGAAATATGACTAAATCCTTGTTAAGCAAAATAAACAATGATTGTTACACCCAACTCCAACACCATGGAGGACCATCCAAAACCCAATGATATGCACCTTCAACATCTCAAGGTAGACCTCAATAGCAGAAATGAAGGCCACAATGCATGTCTATTTCTATAGAGGGCTAAGTTCTTAACTTTTGAACGACATATTTCATATGTGGAAAAACAAACAAATATAAGCCACCAAAAATAATAGATGTTAGGATTTGGTTTATCATCTATCGAGTAGGGAAACCATGTGTGCTCATCAATATACTAGACCTTTTTATGATAAAAGTGAAAGCTAGACCTTTTTATGTGTGCTCATCAATCTACTAGACCTTTTTATTATTCTCACATCTAGTTAGGTGCTTTGCCTACTTAAAGAAACAATGAAAGCTAGTTCCCAAAGAAAAAAGGGAATAAACCTAATGCTTGGTGCTCATTGTTTGGATTTGTATTTGTAGTGAAAATGAATAAACTATATTTCATTATCTTCTATTTCAATCTCTCTTTCTTTCCTTGAAAGAAGCCATCAACATAACAAAAAGAGTTCAATAAACCATAGATTAGTTGTTATTTCCATTATTCACTTCGTTTCCATTTATATTTGTTGTTAAATACCTAGGAGAACTCACCATCTAAAATCAATCTCCAACCCTAAGTTACACACTCATATCTACACTTAATTTTTAATCCATCTAGAGGCCTACGCCGCTCGCCCTAATTTTCCCAATTCCTCTCAAAAACAGTTGACGACTTTACCTCCCTTCCCATCCATAGAGTGCGGTGACTCACTCTAATCATCAAAATCCAATGATAACACAAAATACATGTAATAACCACTCTCCCTTGTCATTTAAATGAATAGGGCATACACTTGGACCATGAGAACCCCCAAAGGACATGTAGACATTTTTCTTATGAGTTATCCTCCAAAGAGACCAAATTTTCCTCTGGTTTGTGTACTTTCACCACGCCTACTCTAAATAGTATAATGCCTAAGATAACACACTAAAACTAAGCTCTAATATGGGCAATCATTAAACTCTACTTTCACCACGCCTACTCTAAATAGTCTAATGCCTAAGCTAACACACTAAAACTAAGCTATAATATGGGCAATCATTAAACTCTACTTTCACCACGCCTACTCTAAATAGTCTAATGCCTAAGCTAACACACTAAAACTAAGCTATAATATGGGCAATCATTAAACTCTACTTTCACTATGCCTACTCTAAATAGTCTAATGCCTAAGCTAACACACTAAAACTAAGCTATAATATGGGCAATCATTAAACTCTTGTAAGAAGGTCATGTGCCTATTTAT
The DNA here is from genome assembly GCA_000966675.3 of Picea glauca. Taxonomy (NCBI): domain Eukaryota; kingdom Viridiplantae; phylum Streptophyta; class Pinopsida; order Pinales; family Pinaceae; genus Picea; species Picea glauca. The sequence goes on along the minus strand of JZKD02S1757586.1, from coordinate 26,306 downwards.
GTTTACCACCTTA
>JZKD02S1757586.1:14440-25964 GCA_000966675.3 Picea glauca | reverse complement strand
TAATATGGGCAATCATTAAACTCTACTTTCACCACGCCTACTCTAAATAGTCTAATGCCTAAGCTAACACACTAAAACTAAGCTATAATATGGGCAATCATTAAACTCTACTTTCACTATGCCTACTCTAAATAGTCTAATGCCTAAGCTAACACACTAAAACTAAGCTATAATATGGGCAATCATTAAACTCTTGTAAGAAGGTCATGTGCCTATTTATGTTTACCACCTTAATCTGACTTCTCTACAATGCTTGATCCTTTGACTATCTGTTGTCAGTGGATACGTGAAATATTGGAATTGTTAATCCATTCCATTTATAAGATGTTAAAAAAACATGAAATTTTCTTATTACCTACTGCTACTCAATCAACATCAATATATATATAAATATAAAAAACTACCCATACACGTTTTACCTTGGTTCTGATCAAGGGAAAATATCAGACACTAATATTGCACTTATCGCCTAGAATTACAGAACTAGCACAAGCACTGATATGCATATCATGCTTGCATATCTCAAGGTTACATATCTGAAGTTCACACCACAGATCAGACCTAGGTTTAGATGGATCTATGACACTAATCAATGCATACCATTCACAGACACACACATACATGAGTTGATTTATCATCTCCATCGCAACCTCTCTTGGGCTGTTGATTGCACCTTGCAACCCCCACTCCTCTTGGGGTTGTATATTGCATATCGCTTCTCTAAGTGCAATAATTTGGTAGCATTGTTATATCAAACACCTTTCATGAACTTTTGTAGCATTGTGCTTGGCACTACATGGATAAAGTCTATGATAAGAGCCAATATAGAAATATTTAGTGGAATCATCTTTCTTCCTTAATGAATTGGGTACCAAGGGAGTTTACTAACCTTAAAAATCATTCATCTATCAAAATAAAATGCCACATTAACTTTACAATATCTGTCACAATGCACACCCAAAATGTTTAACTCGAACAACTATGCCAATAGAACTGTGTACCTTGCAATTGCCAAACATGCCTTTTAAAGCAGATCAATTTGAGCAATGTTGTTATTTCATTACAAATCTCCAAAGTAACTTGTATTTGACACATCCATTTGAGTTTGGGTAATTAGTAATTGTGTATATCACTGTTGCAACCCACATTAACACAATACTTCATGCATGAATAGTCTCTTTTTTCAATTATGGTGAATGAAATGACATTAAGTTCATACACGTCTAACAGATCCTTCAAACTTTTACCCAATGAAACATTCTGTCACAACTTCTATCCTAATGATATTACTCTTGGTATCATCTCCACAAGCATGAAGACCTAAAATATGAGGTATGCGAAATTTGTTCATGGCAAATCACTTTAAAAATGAACTTGTGTCTAACTACATGTTCATCTCCTCTTCTTTAAATGACGTCCATAGCAGAACCATAAAAAATTAATCAAACCTACCAACTAATAATATCATAACCATTATGGCATTTCAATGTCGAACATAGACAAGTTATCACATATCAAGAGAACATCAGTTTCCCTGAAAAGCACTTCCAAAGTTTCTCCTTGAGGTTAAGAATTATCAATGTTTAAGAACAGAAGTAATGATGAAACTGGACCAAACCATGTTCCAATGCCAAGTGCTATATGCTCTGTATAGGCCTTTCTTTTGTGTATTCCAAGGGGTTTGACATAACACTCATGGAGTACATGAACCACTTTCTTCAGATGAAGAAAAGCTTTTATATCACCTACAGTGTCGAGGATATTTAAAACTTAACGAAAATGTCAACCTTTGAGCTTCGTCCATGATTAAGAGCTCCTTCATTTTGAGCCTCAGAGGTAACCAAATCAATATGTAAGATATTAACATGAACCTCCAAAATTGTGAAGCGGAAGGTTAAAAGTACAAACCAAACTACACAATAAATAAATAGTAATATGGCAGTTAATATTTGTACAATGCTTATTTTATGAACTTGCTGACTTGTTGAACAAACTTTAGTTCAAGCCTTCAAGCATGCCAGAGATACTCAAATCAGCATGAATGGGCAAGTTACCAACATAGACTAAATTTCTTTAACTAAAATGCCAACCTTTGAGCTACAAAAAGTTTGAGCTTCGTCCATGATTAAGAGCTCCTTAATTGAGCTTCAGAGGTGACCAAAGTAATATGAAAGATATTAACATGAACCTCCAAAAGTGTGGAGCACAGGGTTCAAAGTCTAAACCAAACTACACAGTATATAAATAGTAAATATGGCAGTTGATGTTTGTACAATACTATTTTTAGGAAGTTGCTGACTTGTTGAACAAACTTTAGTTCAAGCCTTCAAGCATGCCAAAGATACTGAAATCAACATGAATGGACAAGTTACTGACATAAACTAATTTTTTTTTTCATGCTATGAACAAAGAAATCAAGAAAGATCAAAAAGCATATTTAAGACCTAAATAACACAAGTCTCAAATTTCTACCTTTGTTTTTGGAACGAAGCAAAGACACAATCAAACCCTAGTGATATCTGGGGAAGATTATAGTTCTTATAGATTGTACTTAGAGGGAATGTAGCTAAAAAGGACTTTAAGTATCTGGTTGAGGAGGGGTGGAAAGTTTCTCATTTGCACCTGCAACTCGGAGGCTCTTGGGCTACTCTGCCTCCTTGGATTCTTTTCTGATAGGGAAAACTGGTCTTTTGTAATCAAAAGACTTGAATGGTGTCCCCCCTTTATAATATTCTACGCCCCTGGGAGCATCCCTTCTTGTGTTCTCGGGTCCTCTTGTCGTTTATTCTCTCCTGAAGTTAGGTGCATTCAGCCTTGGCCTTAGATCATACTATCTTCTGACCTCTGCCATAATATTATAAGAAACCATTCTCAACTAGGATGGAGACAGATCAAAAGGCTGGTTATTTTTTAGGAATACCTCCTCTTCCCTGCTTTCTTCCTTCTCCCCCATTATAATAAAACCATCTGAATCAATAGAAGGAAATTCATCAACCATGTCCTCATCATTTTTAAAAATTATGTTCATATCCATGGGCTGGTCAGTCGGTCCCTCAACATCTTTCTCATAATATTATTCATAATAAGGGGGTGAGAGAACCATGTTGTTAGCTTGAGCTTTAGGGGCTTGCAGAACCGCTGGCCCATCGTCCCTGTTATCTCTTTGCAACACATTAGGAGGCCTCCGATATTGAGGTGGATTTTTGATAGGTTTCTTTTTAGGGGGCTGGTCCTATAAAGGAGTGCACAGTATGCCCTTGTTTCACCTTGGTCAGGTCATTCACCATAGATTTTGACAGCTTGGTCACTTCCTCCATGGTCATAGGCTCCTGACTGGAAGATTCAACTTAAGGTTCCTTCCCTCTTCTTCTATCTGGGTATTCTCTCCTCTCGAGAGGATCATATCTTGTCTTGAGCTAGATACCCGATGCCCTCATATTACTCTCCAAATCTTCAACATCATTAAACATGGCCTTAAGGTTAGTCGACTTTATTTCACTCAAATGCAGAGCAAACTCAGCTTCAAAAGATACAACATAGATGACCATGACTATAGGTTGAGAGGGGTTTACCTCTCCAGGGATACAGTGATAGAGTTTACAGAAACAGATGTTGAACTCAGAGATTGTTTCACCATTGTTCCTTTTAAAGGTATTAAACACTATAAAATAATACATATTATCCTTCTTCACACCCCATCTCTTTAGTAACTTTCCCATGAACTTTCCTCAGTATCTTATGGAGTTGTTAGGCATATTTCTGAACCATTTTCTAGCCTCCCCTTCTAAGGAATGAGCAAACATCATAGAGAAGACATCATCGTCCTCCACATAGAAATTATAAGTACGGTATTGGAAGGTAGTAAGATGATCTTCAGCAGTAATACCATTCTCACCATTGAAATTCGGTAGGGCCTTTAGGTAACCATCAGGTAAGTCTTCAAGTTGGTCGAAAGGTGGTCGGACTAGGGGTTTGAATCTTGTAGCTAGCTAAGGGCTTACTGGAGCGTTCACTGCCATCCTAGGGTTAATACCTTGAATCTGTGAGTGACTGGGGTTTCAATGGCAGGTTGGGTTATTGGATGAATGAAGACTTTAAGGGTAGGGATAACTACAACCTGGGGTGATGACGTAGAGAAGGGGGTTGAAGGTATGGGGCTAGGTATACTCTTATTTCTCAACAGGGTTGTGTGAGAGTAGGGCGTATCTAGCCTTCCTAAGTGGTCAAAAGAGAGGGGCCCCTAGGACAAGTCAACTAGTGGTTAGGAAAAATTATGTGTAGCCCTTGGAGATTGGCTGGTTTGGAAGGCGGGGGTATGTAAGGCTAAACCAGAAGTATTTCCAAACTCACAAACAGATGAGTAAAATGGAATGACAATATCGGGTTGCCTACCGGGAACGAAGTTCAGGGACTTTTTCTTTTTTCGCCAGATCAAATATGGGTGAGGCAGCAGAGCTACCAACTGTCTTTTGGAGTTGAACCTTGTTACAATTGACCTCAAATCTAGTGTTTCTAAGTAGCTTCTCCTTCCCCAGTGGATTCACACTTAGTGGAGTTACCTTTTGGAGCACTTCCTTGGTTCTTTTATAGGTGAACTAAAATTATTAAAAACTTCTTTCCTAGTGACAGCTATGCTCAGCAGCTCAAGATTTGAACCTCCAAGATCCACCTGAGAGAGTCCACTAGATCAAACACATTGAAAATAAAGCTTAGATTCAGAATCAGGAGCTCCAACATGGCATCCTTTTCTATTCTAGCAAAAATATTTGGATGTTATGTCCTGCACAGACAAGCTACTGAAGTTGGCATGAACTGAAATTATCCTAATATAACAACAATTACCATAGAAAATACCACAACTTTGTCCGTCCACATCTTCAGGAATCACATGACTCATTTCAGATAATCTAAGACTGCATATACAACTCACTAGTGATCAACACCATTCATTTATTGGTCAAATTAGCACAAAATGCTTTGATAGCAACCAAAACTACATATTAACACAGACAAACTGAAAGTTTAAAATAAACAATAGAACAAGACTTCTGACAGTGTTTACACCAATGTTTTAAAACTCAGACTCGACCAAGTTTCATGTTTTAGAATGAAACTTCTGACAGTGTTTAAACCAATGTGTATGCCATTTTAGAATTCTAGTCAGAGTCAGTCTCAAAGTTTCCCATGTCCTTCAAACCCCTTGGTCTCTACATCCACCCACATATTGAAGAAGTCAAGCTTAGTAGGTGAAAAATTGAAGACAATTAAATTAATAAGCAAGTCACAAGATCTATGAAACAAATCACAGAAAAGTCCAGAGGATAAACTTGATTTTGCAATAAATACCTTTTTTGTGCTTTTCTTTTCTTGTACTTCCTATCTATCTTGTGATAGGTCACAAAGCCATGAACTAGGGCTAACTAGCTGAATATTCAAAGCAAAAACTCTTGTCAAACTATAGAGATATTGCTGCAAAAAAGAAGAAGATCCTAAAGTAGTTCTTAAGCAGTCAGAGATAGATATATTGATTTATTTAATTAAACTATCAAACTATCACTCAAACTGTAGACCATATGGGACAAAAAAGAGGTTACAATTTGCATGACTTGTAAATTGAACACTAGAAAACAACAAATGAGATTTAAAAAAGCATGCATATTATCACAAACGGTTACCTCAAATGACTGAAAACAACAGTGAAAACATGAAGGAAATGGTGTTGGTCAGTGCCCAGTTACAATACAAAAATATTATAAATTAAGGATCCATTATAGGTGTTGAATTCCCCATTAGACTCTTCTTTAACAACCCTCATCTTTCCAACAACTGTAAAAGTCATGAACATTTTCAACTAGATTTTTTGATTTTGGTTTTTGAATGAGAATAGAAAAATCTTATCCAAATTAGTCAATTGACTTCAGCTAATATTTATTAGGAAAAAGAGATTGAAACAACAAGGGTAAGTTCGGCAACAACAATAGGCCAACTGGGTCTTGGTTCAATGGTGAGGTTCACAGATCTATTAAGCTGTCTACCAGGGTTTGTGGTTTACCTTACCCAAATGACATGTCTCAAAAAGGGATAAGGCTGAGGCCAATTTTCACAGAATACATACCCCTTGGACCTGGCACCTAATCCCAAGGAAGTTTGTGGTGTGCAGTGCAACCCTCAACTTTGAGGTGTGTTTGTCAAACAAACTTAAAATTCAAAAAACAAATAGTATGATCTATCTGAAAAAAACTGTTGGCTTAAAGTGAAATTTAGAAATGGTTCATCCACTCCAAGTATAGTATGTTGAGATTTGGCTAAACTGAGAAAATAAATTTGAATGGTGGAGGTTACTCACATGTAAGGATCTCTGGATAAATCTCGCCCATTTCTTGGGCCTCAGGGGCAACTTAATTTAATTGAAGACAATTAAATAAATAAGCAAGTTACAAGATCTATGAAACAAATCACAAAAAAGTCCAGAGGAGAAACTTGATTTTGCAATAAATACCTTTTTTGTGATTTTATTTTCTCGTACTTCGTATCGATCTTGTGACAGGTCACAAAGCCATGAATCAGGGCTAACTAGCTGAATATTCAAAGCAACAACTCTTGTCAAACTACAGATATATTTCTGCAAAAAAGAAGAAGAACCTAAAGTAGTTCTTAAGCAATCGGAGATAGATAGATTGATTGATTTTATTAAACTATCAAACTATCACCCAAACTGTAGACCATATGGGACAAAAAAGAGGTTACAATTTGCATGGCTTGTAAATTGAACACTAGATGTGCATGCTTTCCTGATGCCTACTCTCTTAAGCTCTGTACTCAACATCTGAACTTGTTGTGTTTGTTGCATATGATATTTACATGGTCTAACAGCTGAAAGGGCACCCCTTTTCTAGCTATTTTCAGACCTGTAGAAACATCATGAAACCAACATTAGCACAATGTCAATTTCTGAGCAAAATCTAAGAAACTCTGCATGAGAAGATTTGGCAATTATGGTGATTTGGAGGGAGCAATTATAAATCTGAGATCAGAACCCAATCAGTAGAATATAATTAGCTTCAGATAAGCATTGTGACAAAGGATCTACAAGAAGAATGAGAAGAAGACAAGGATCAACAACATGTGGATGGTAACACATTAACAACAGGATGGTTTTGGTTGCACTCAGATTACATAGTTTGGCAGAAAATAATAGCAATGAATCCTTGGACTAGAGGTCGACTTGTTTAAGTTGATTTGACAGTTGATCCTTCAGAAGTATCAATTTTATAATGGAGCTAAGGATGAGCATGCTAATTGTTGATGTTTTGAGGATAAAATTGAGAAGTGGAGTGTTGTTTCTATATTGCAGAGCCATCAGGCTGCAAAGTTTCCCCTGCAAAAGCTAATGTCTCCTAGATTTCAAGCACTCTTCTCATATGTCTCACACTCAATCAGCTAGTTTTTTTCTCCTTTAATACACATGCAACATGGTAGTTCAATGATTCAAGTTGTTTTCTAAAGTTAATACTTGTTGGGTTGTAAAATGCAGTTGCATTTCTTCTTTTTTTCTTTTATATCTTGAGTGGACTATAGATTCCAGAAATTATAAGAATAATGTTTGGACACTTCATGCCATCCATTTTGAATTTAGAAATAAAAAAAAAGGAGGTTGTGGATTAAAGAGTTGGTCTCCCCTAGTGTCAATGGAGAAGGGTACATTTACAATTTCCATGTTGATCATTGGGAAACAAGAGGTTGGAAAGTGGAGTCCTTGTGAGTGCTTGGAAAAAGATATATTTGTGCTTGGAGTCCTTGTGAGTGCTTGGCATGTAATCAACACTAGTTCGGTAATCTAGTGACCAAAGATCACCCTTTGTGTCTGTCTCGAGAGTTTCTAGTATGTAGTGACCAAGGAAATAACCAACAATTTAACACATAGGAAAGCAAGGAAAAATGCATACAAACATTTGTTTTTTATTGCAATAATTTGACCTTTTACAAGCTGGCCATATTATAGGTTCAGGTCGCCCTCTTCTGGATAGGAATGGATCCCCACGATGTCAAATTCGACTCAGGGAAAATGCAGTCCAGTCTACTCATAAAATGATGTAGCTTTGTTTTAATATTTCCTGTGTTTCATACGGGCTGGAAGAACAACAAGATTATTGTGGTAGTGGTTGTAGGTTTCCCCAAACAATTGCCAACCAATACACTTGATGAAATAAGGGATTAACTCCCTTCAAAGGTTCTGCAACCATTGTTGTAACAATACACCCTCCTTTGGCACTCTACAACCCTTCACAATCAACAATACACCCTTCACTATTCAAGTGCTCCCTCCTTAGAGACAAATGTGCCCTCCTCTAATTTTGTGCACCCTGCATGAGATATCCAACCTTTAAATGGAGAAATAATGGCCCAGAACTCAGTCCCTGCCTTCAATAATTTACCCATCTAGTAAATAAACATTCTCTCAGCCCAAAATTCACCCCAACAGTGAGGTATTTATCCCACAATGAAAGAAAATGACCCAACACTTCATAAACTCACCCAACTGCAATATTTCATCAATGAGAGTGCCCAGGTTTGTATGCAACTCGCCCAACATCATAAGAAAGACACCCAACAAGTATTTTTGGTTCAGATCTAGATTAGAGTGCGCCCATATAGTGAAAGAATGCGCCCAACAGGACAAGAGCTCATTCCACAATCACTAATTTTCCCCCACACCCTAAAATCTTCCCAATGAAGAGATCAAAGTGATTTCTTCCCACAAAATGACTAGCTAGGATGTATCATTGGAAACCAATCCTAGGATTTGTCACCAAAACCCCCACAAAATGACTAGCTAGGGTGTATCGTTGGAAACCAATCCTAGGATTTGTCACCAAAACCCTCCAAACCCCAAGTTCTAAGAGCTCAACAAAACAAGAGGACGAATACAAAATAATTAATCATCATGATGAGAGAATAGAGGTCTCTATCTCTCCTTTATACCCCTTAATTTTTTCTTTATTTTATTATTCATTGATTAAATCACTTAATTAATTAATTAACCATTTTAATTCTAAAAAGTGATTTAACTATTTTTATGGCTTTTTCTGCCACTGAAAGTCACTTCTCATCATCTTATATTGTAGTGTTTTTCCTCCCGATTCCGATGAGCTATTACACTAAGAGGTTTCTCCAAGTAATATGTCCATTATGACATTCTTAGTGAATTTAATTAAAATACGACCCATAATAACTCAAAATTACGGAAATCGTTGGAATGCAATGGAACCAAAGTCAAGTTGTGTGAAATGTATCCCAATGATGAATATGATGAACGATGCAATTTGAGCCCAATAAAACCCCTCAATATCTCTTGAACTTGTTGTCACCCCTATTTTTGTACTCTGGTAGGCATAACACTTTGTAATGTAATAATGTCCCAAAATGGGGACATTACAGTCCTCCCTGCCAGAATATTGTTTGTCCGCAAGCAATAACTGAATCCAACTACCTATGATATCGGGGTCCCATATCCACGGATGTGACACAAGGTAGACTCCCCTCAAGATGTGGCATCTCCAAGTGCTCACCACGCATGACACCCAAATGCCCATGATGAGTAGAATGATCAATGGCTAAAGAATCTCAGTCAACTCTCCGAGCAACCACTCTACTCGAAACTCAACGCCATCAAAAACTGAACTATCAAGAACTCCAATCCCTAGATTGCATATCAAAATGTGAACTGCAATGCCTCGTGAAGGAAAGTCCTACAACATATCAACACCATGAGTCTCCTGCAAATAACACATGGTCTCAACCCAAAATGATTCTTTCCTCCACGACCGTACCAAAACCAACACGACCTCCACTAAATGAACATGTTGCCTCCATAGTGAGGTACTGCAAGACCTCAACCAATCACCAACAATTGATGTGCTCCCCCCAATATTGAAGCTCACTGGAAATTCAAAGTGACTTCCTCCTGCAAAGATCGATTCGTCTCCATCAATCAATAAAATTCCCAACCCTGTAATCCCAGGGTCCCATGCTAGTCTCTAACAGGGACCATCATGTTGATGTTGCACTACTCCGATCATGACTGTCTGCTCAAAGTATACATAATGGTTCCTCCACGCTTGGATCCTCATAATATGAAGCAAACTACTGACCAAATGGACTCTTGGATCCCATATCAAATTTGGAAATCCATCACTTCCAATCCCCACTAACTATTGATGTTCCCTACTGGTAACTGTCGAAATACCTCCATCCTCATCCCAATGAGAGTCTAAATATGTATCAACCTCTGATATATCCTCTATCTCATGGCCTAAGATACTCTATGTCATGCCCAAGGCCTCAACTGTTGGTCTCTGATGATCCACCCCTATCTTGTTGTATGCAATAAAGACACTCCTGTCAGGTGGTCTCAACCTACCAACTCTCCATGTCCCTTGCCACTGTCTAACTCCCTCTGTGTTTTTTTCAATCATGAAGGCATTGGGAAAGGCTATCATAAATATCTGCAACCAACTATATGACTGGAAAGTCTCATATGCTTTGGTCAATCCCAAGAACTTGACCAAAAGCTCGTCCACTGGCACCCATGGTAAATAATCATTTGTACTCGTCACTGAACACCAACCATCGGGTACAACAGTAGGTATCTCCACAACCTACGGGTCAATCAATATCCCTCCATCATCACTCATATAGTTGTTGTTAGTGTGAGGGTGATCTCCCAAAATGATGTGTTGTTGCAAGGGAGAGGAACCTCCATGCTCTACTAAGTATGTCTCCTCCCTGCAATCCAATGCATCCCATATTGAAATCATGAATCATATATTCCCTATTTAGGTCATGTGTGAGGGAAGACTAGGACCACACATATCCATGAGATTTTAGAGACAAATTTAATGACCTTAGACCCTATTTTTTAGCTTTCAACTATCGCATGGGCACCAAGAGCCATATCCAATGCACCAATCCTCAATATGGTGACCATATCTCACTTATAAGCTAAATATCCCCTATGTAGGCAAAGGACTAGGCCCAAAGAAACATCCTTGATGTTATAAATCTCAAAATGGCCACCATATCCCACTTACAAGACAAAAATTTCCCATATAGGGCTTGCATGTTGGCTTATGGTCCAATGCATGGCTCATGAACCCTAATGTCATGGACCATGGATCTTATAGATTGTTTGGTGCTCTAGGGATGATTCTAATGGCCTAAGCCATAATCAAGGGATAAAATTAATGGAGGGTGACCTTAGGTTATAACATTTATCTTTGGTGTTCATTCATCATGTGTGAGGACTTGAGACACCACATAGGAAACATACAAAGAATCTTTGTTTTATTAACAAGATATGGTTTATGGTTTAATCTGATCATGGTTTACAGTTTAATCTGATCATGGCTTATGGTTTACAGTTTAATCTGATCCAGTTTTGTGGTATTACTCCCTCTGTGGTATTACCTTGCCACAAAGCATATGCCACAGAGGTATTGTTTGAAGTGTTCCCTAACCCTCTGTG
>JZKD02S1757575.1:43257-86076 GCA_000966675.3 Picea glauca | reverse complement strand
AATTCAAATTCAAATTTTAATAATTTTAATCAATTAAAAATATAAAATATAAAATAATTTTTTTTATTATTATAAGTTATTTTCTAAATTATTTATAAGTTAAATTATTATCTTAATATAAACCATAAATTTTTATTTTATTGTTAAAAGACTAAAATATTATAACACATTTTTAAAATATAGTGACAAAATTGCAATTGTACAACTATAGCCATTTAAAATTTCAACCAAAATCCCCCTCAAAGTGAATTTCTATATTCTAACCACAGGCTTTTGATTATACTTATACTAAGGGGCTTAGGCACATGAACAAGGAAGATTGGACTTTGTAATACTTTCGTGAACAAAAATTAATTATGGTATTATTTATATTAATATTGTAGTTGTAGTGAGTGGTAGTATGATGTTTTTATTAATGTGATTTTTAATATATATATTTATTTTAATTTAGTTTTGTCTAAATTTTTTTTAATAAATTTAGAAGGATAATTGAAATTGTAAATTTTAATAATTGAGATTACATAATTTTAATGTTTTATAAGTTTTTGGGTGATGGATCTATTTATATATTAAAAAATACAATTTAGGTAATGTAAAATTGTTATTTCACTAACAACAATTGTATAGTCAAATTTTGATTATGGTTGTAAAAAAAAAGTCAAAAACCTAACAAGTTTAAACTTATCCATAACTAATGTGCAAACTCACAATTGTTTATCTCCAATATATGTGAAGTCCTAACTAATGTTGTAACTAATATTGTTGTGGTATAAATTTGAGGGCACTCCTATCCATCAAAGAAATTTTTTTATGACATATTTCTTTTTAAAAACACCCATGATGTTTTATATTTATTTTTGTCACATATTTAAATATTATGTATTATGTTATGTTGTAGGAGTTTTTGAAAAGTGGGAACGTTGGAAACGTGGAACCTTCAATAATATAGATTAAAAAAACCTAAAAAATATTTTAGATTACAATGATACTTTAGATTACAATGTATAGAGATATTGATACATTTTAAATCTTATTTCAATCAAATTGAAGGTAAATCTAGGACGATTCTTTTTTTTGTACTCGGGGAATTGGTAACTCACAATTCTTGACACAGGTTACATATTTTCTTCCATTTACACGACACTTTTCAATATGTCTACACCCCTACCGTCCAATGGAGGACAATGTTTCTCCTAGTGCAACAACTACAATATTGAAATTATTAATTTAATTTGTGCTAATAATTGTATAAATATATTTAGCACAATACTAAAACTTTAATACCCATAAATATTTCATTAGAAAATGAGAAACAAAATTGAAAATACATATATACAATTTTAACATCTTTGTAAAATTAAACTTTACATATATAAACTTTAACCATTTTTGTAAATTTGAAGCATTATTCTTTTTTTATTGGAAAAAACAAAATAGTACTATTCTTCTAATATGAAAATACAATAAAAGTCAATGATATGGTTGGTTGACATCAACTACATAGTGGAGTAAATGTTTGTAGTGGATAGGGTATTGATTTATTAGACTTTCATGTTTAGTTTGAGCTTGAAGGAAAACAAACATGCATTAAAAGTTTTTCATATCCACAACTATAAAGTGAGTATTATTAACTTTTTTTACTTAACTAATTTTAGAAATAATATTTAGGTTTAGTTTAGTCTTAGTTTATAGTGATATTTTGAAGAAATATAATGAAAATATTTGTAAGAAATTATGTATTTGTAATAAAGGAATAAATATATTTACATTTTAATTTAATATAATTCTAATTTAAAGCTCTTCTTTTAAGAAATTGGTTCCCAAGCTCCCATTTCTTTGATGTTGAAGCTTCCAAAAAAATTTAGACGTTGTTTGGGATTCACTTCCTTCCAGGATGTTAATTAATTGCACAATTGATATTGCTTGTTCCAATGCAATCAAGTCATCGTCCACTATGGAAATTTCATTAACACTGCAATGTCAGATAATAGATGTTTGACATGTACCTAATTTCAAGGTCATTATCGCATAGGACACCCAACATCCAAATATTTATGGACTCAAAGCAACATTGTAGTTGTCGTGACAAAGCAACACTAAAGTCGATGTTCTTTGCAGGTCTGACAATCCTGTAGTCTAAGTGCTTTGACAATGACACCCCTGCTTGTTCACTGCATTATTGCATTGCGTCCAATAACATTGTTCCCATTGCCACCGCCAATGTCGATGTTCGAAGCCGAAGCTATCTGGAGCCTGGGGTCACCGCCAGTGTGGATTCCTGAAGGTGAAACTACTTGGAGCCTGGGATCATGACTTCTTACACTTGACATTAGTATCAGTAGTGATCGAAAGTTGATTGTATTTCAAGTCTGTTACTACATCCAGAGGTCACTCAACACTTTTTGACATAGAAACTAGTTGTCTGTCAAGTCTGTTGCAACTTTGGCATAAAATGTCCTGTAATTTTAGAATGTTGATTCAAACACACATATATTTTCTCACGTTCGTGAGTATCCAATTTTATAATTTCCTTCTCAGTGTATTCGGGCATGGAGTAATATTGGGCGTCACTTCCGAATATTCCAGACCATTTTTTGGGTCACGATGTCTGCCACCCCTACGACGAAAGATATATTTTGATGTGCTCTACAACACTTGATACACTTGTCAAATCTACTTTGCTGGAAGAAGTTATGTACTTCAACAGAGGAACATTTTGCAACTGACTAGGACGTCCCTTCCAATTTAACAACAATAAAAAAAAGAAGTTGAACATACATATCTTCAAGAAAGCTTTTCAACCAAATAGATGATCGAATACAGGGAGAATAGCAGTCACAACATACTTGAAATTTTTTTTGTCTCATCTTTTGTTGGCTAATAGGATTTGTTTCCCCCAAAGCTGACATCACATAAAACCACTCCCTCATCTTTGAATTGGGCCTGAATCACATCTCTAAGTTGTCTCAAATGTCAATGACCAAGAACATTACAAGGAAGGCACCTTAAACCCCAAGTTTTCGACGATAGACAAAAATTAACACTTAGCAAAGTATGGAATGTTGAATAACCAGCCAATGCAGGCAGGCCATATCTAGAAGAGACAAACTATTCAAAAAGTTGGGATAGATCTAGCTGGCAGCACCAATGAAGTCCAAGACCCAAAATTGATATTCAACTTGTTGTTTTTTACGAATCAAGCATTTTATGATCAAGTGGAAATCTATAAAAGACTATCCACAGGCTTCATTATTGTAAATATTTTATTTTTTTTCGGCGGCAGGCCCAATTGCAGTCATCATGGAAAATAATCTCAGATGTATTTTGTAACCCAATTTATTTGAATATAGAATATTTGAGGTTTTTGTATGGTGTTTTCCAATATCTGGTATTGTTTTTTATTTTATTTTGTACTTTTTTTGTGTGTCGTTAAACATGGACGACAAGATTTTCTTTCTATTGCCCAACACTTCAATTTAAATAAAGGTTACTATGTTCGCTCCTTACATTTTACATGGAAGAATAATTTTTCATAGGCCATAATTATGTGGTGCATGCCCTATACTTAAATAAATAAATGGGAGGACCCATTCTCCTTTCATTCTTCGGGGTCCCGTAAATAGAATGAATTAATGACTCTATTTCAACAAGGCAACTCAAGTGTTGACGTCATGTTCCTGTTCAATATTTTGCATATATTGCAGCTTCTTCTACTTGATAATATCTGTGCATATTAAAAATGTTGAGTCATATATATATATATATTCTATTTATTTATTTTTATTTTTATTTTTMTCTTTCTATTGCTTATGGGTTTCAACGAAATTTGTGAACCGAACAACATCCTACAAATTGGAAGATGCTTTACATTTGGACCAGAAATAATCTATTAATATATATTAATATGAATACTATTGGAATAAATATAAACACTTTCTCTTTAAATTTTCCTTGTTTTCTCCCCCTCTATTATCCCTTTGTGGTTCTATATTTAGTCGCATCTCTATGATCACGACCTCCTAGATTTGCAAATTGACAGATGCTCATCTTTATCTATATCTTCACACCATGAGCCCGACCAACCACAGTTCCTTTCAATACTTAGCCAATTATCTGACCACAGGGTCCTAGGTTTGTGGTATCCAACACTTATATCCCCTATTCTGTGATCTGCAATTTATGCTTTTACTGGTGAGAACTCATTAGGGGTTTGAAAACATTGGCATTAATAAATGAAAAGTAGATGTTGTTCTGTGAGATACTTAGCCATTTTTCCCTTTTCTTCTTCCCTTATATTATCACTTTCTAGTTATATACTTAGTCACCTTTCTATGATCGCGGGTTCCAGGGTTAGCAAGCTGACATATTTTCATCTCCATCTATATCCTCACATGACCAATCCGACTGACTGCTGTTCCTTTCCATACTTAGCCAATTTTATGGTCGTGGTTTTCGGGTTGTCGCTTTCAAGCTTTGTTGCTTCTTGTTCCGTGATATACATCTTGCACTCAAAACTTATGTGATCTACAATACCATCGTGGACTCCTCAAAATCACAAGATTCACTCTACAAGGGTTCACAAATGTTTCAAAGCATCTGTCGCTACGACCGTCGTTCCTTTATATACTTAACCAAAATTTTCCACCTGTTCCGTGATATACATCTTACACCCAAAAAATTCTCTGATCTACAATTCCACCCCGAGCTCCTCTAACTTGCAAGCTTCACTTTACCCGAATTCATAAAAAGTTTCAAACCATTTATGGCTCTCTTCCATCCTCGCCACAATCACGCCCTTCCCAATGCACATTAATTATTCCGGCCTCTAAATTAACTTCCATTGTTTTGTGACCTGCAAATAGCACCCATACCTCCACCATATACAAATTGATTTCCATAATTCGACATCGTCCCCTCTACCATGTTACACATTATGCATTCAAATGTTCTGAGCGATACAATTTTACCGTCGAGGACTCACGTCTTCTAGGGAGACCTCGTCACCCTATTTTGGATCCTCAGGTTGGTGGGTTCACGAAATTTCCAGTTCCTAGTCATTGTTTACTGTGCCGACCATCTTCTTACTTCTTTCCAAATATGCAACAAAAAGGGTTTAATGCGAAGACGCCATCATGCAAAAACTATAAAGATCATCATTAATAAGAAAAATCCTTGAGGACTAACCATTCCTATAGACCTTGTCCAGATACATGCAAAGAAGATATTTCTAGGTAATGGGAAAGCTATTACAAATTCCAATATATTATCGAAAACAATTTCGGGTCACTGTTTCCCTATTCCATACTTGGACACTTTTTTGATATTGGGTTCCCGGATTGACGGCCTCAAAATTGTGTTTCGAATTTTCCACGACTTGCAAATAGTGCCCGGAGTTCCGCGATATACAATTTGTCCGTTGTAATGCCCCCTCAGGATCCCGACCATTCGTCGTTGCTTTCAATGCTTAGCCCTAGGTTGGTTGTATCTCCATGACGTGGTACATTTACTGTGTATCGAGTCCAGCCTATAGTTTCCTTGTTACATACACTTTTTCGATTTTGGGTTCCCAGACTAGCGGGCTCAACATTGTGTTTCCAATGTTTCGCGACTAGAAAACAGTTCCCAAATTTCCACAATATACAATTTGTCAATAGGAATGCACCTTCATGCCCTAATATGCGGTCAACACTCCTGAGAGATACAATTTGACTCTTGGGCCCTCACCTTCCTTAGTTGATGTTCCCTGTCCCTGCCACCTTCCTACTTCTCTTTGGATATGCAATTGGCAAGCTTTAATGCTAACACTTTGTCATGCATGAACCTTAAACATGTCATTAATGATCGAAAGGCTCGAGGATATCTCCCACACTTCTACCATATACAAATTGACCGCTGGACTCCCATATCATCTCCTCTTCCATGGTACACATTTTGCACTCAAGTTTCAAGACATACAATTTGACCCTCGGGAAGTCTCGTCTTCTGGGGGACCATTGTCACCCTAATTTTCAAGCCCGTTTGACCGCTTTCCATAATTTCCCATTTCATGGAATCTCTTTCGCGGATCCTCGAGTTGGCGGGTTCACAAAATCTCCAATTCTTAGTCACTTTTTACTGTGCTTGCCACCTTCTCACTTCTTTCAAAGTATGCAATGACCAAGATTTAATGCTAACAGTTCATCATGAAACAACTGTACAAACCGTCATTAAAAAGAAAAGTGTCGACGAGACAGTGAAATTTAAATGAAGCTCGACTCCTCAAATTTAAATGAATTTATTTTCTCTTTTTTGCCCAGAGACATGCAAAAAATATCTTTCCACACAATGGGATATATATTACAAGTTTCAATATATTACTGAAAACGAAACCGCCCAGTCGTTTCCCTATTCCATACTTGAGCCACTTTTTCGATTGCGGGTTCCTGGATAGGCGAGCTCATGTTTGCACTTCCATTGTTCTGTGTTCTGCAAACATTACTCAGACTTATGCGATATAGAAATTTCACTCTAGACTGTCCCATCATGCCCTCTTTCATGTTATTCTTTTTGCACTCAAAACGTTCTGAGACATACAATTTGACCCTCGGGCCCTCACCTCCAACGGTTGTACCTTGTAACCCTATTTTGAAGCCTGCACGACTGCTTTCGATAATTAGACACTCCTTAATTGCTCTTTCCCATCCCCACAACCTTCGTACCTCTTTCTTAATATGCAATTAGTAACCTTTCATGCTAACAACTCACCATGCAAGAACCATCAACATTGTCATTAATGAGAGAAACGCTCGAGGAGATCTCCCATTAATATGAATTAAGCCAAGATCTACAGAGAGTTATATTATCCCTTCCGATTTTTTATCACAAACACGGGTCATCACGTTGGTTCGTTCAGGAAATATCCAATCCTTAATTTCTCATTGTTGTACCTTCCATGTTCGCACTTTTATGTATGCAATTAGTAGTATTTAATGCTAACAGTGCATCACGCAACAACCATCCAACTTGTGATTAATGAGCGAAAGTCTCGGGGAGATCTTCCATTCACATGCATTGGACCAAGATTTGCGCAGGGTTATATTATTCTTTCCAACTCTTCATTTCAAACATCGTCTGGAGCAAATAAATGTTCTCGTAA
Source organism: Picea glauca (assembly GCA_000966675.3). NCBI lineage: Eukaryota > Viridiplantae > Streptophyta > Pinopsida > Pinales > Pinaceae > Picea > Picea glauca. Next base: position 78,941 of record JZKD02S1757575.1, on the reverse strand, counting down.
ACTTATGGCAGAAACTCGACAGTAGTTCTATGGATATATAGTGAATATCTTCAGACGTGAGGACCAGAAGTTCCAGTGGTCCAGGGCATACTCTTACTATTCATCATGTTCCACCCAGAACGAAGTGATTTAGACCTCTGGAATCATTCATGCAGGCTGCATCCCTGAGGTTTTTTACTATAAGGAGGTGGTCTCTTAGTGCGCCGAAAAAGATATTTCAAGCCAAAGAATTATTCCACTACACGACCATTCTCCTGTTTCTTTGTCACCTCAGGTCTTCTGTAGGATGTTAAGATTTTCAGAGCCAACATTGACCTTCAGAGGACAAGACTGCAAACAATGCCTAGAAAAACATGATAACGGGTTGGACCTCTTACCCGAGTTCCTCGAAGACCCGACAATAGTTCCTGAAGATATCACAAAGTTACAGGTCAGTTCCTTTATAAATACATTCCGAGAAATTCCTTGGTTGTTTACAAGAATAACGGGACAGGAATCCACGATAAACATTTCCCATAGAGTTATTTATATTTTGTACTTCACAGTTAATGAACAATTCATTTTCGATTGGGGAAAGCTAATTTCCATTGAAATTTGTTCGCAACTATCACGATTCAAAGAATTGAATAAATTTTATATTTCATCCTACTTGATTTTCGCAATAGTGCATTGTTGTTCATTTCCAAAACTGTCTTTGTCCAAGAAAATAAACTATGAATTCGACCCAGTAACATCCTGGTACCAGGACTTATGGAGGGACAAGGCCTCCCATTGTTTTTATGAGGTTTTTAATGGCTTTGTATCAGTTTTCAAAGATTTATTGTTAGTAAAGGATGCTCCCCAGATGTCTGGCCAGGCAACCAAGTTTTTGGACAGGAAGAGAACACTTGAACAAAAGGAAAATTACAGTGTAATAATGATCTTTCACTCCAAGGAAAATCTTGTTTCCTTCCATGCCACATCACAGAGAAGATGTTTGTTACAGAAATAACATGGCAATACAACCACTGGTTGCATTTTTTCCATGACAAGAGAAAAAAAAAGATTATTCCTCTTCCCTAGAAAGTCGGGGACTTCATGTGCAGAAACGTCAACAAGATTGACGAATTCGTAGGCCATTTCAAGAACTTGAACCTAAAATATGTTGAAAGGATAAAATGATTCGACCCTAATGGTATTTTTTTAGAACATTTACTATCATTTGTCTTTAGCAGCTCTTTTACCCATAGACGCATGACCGAAGACAAAGACAGTGACAACAACACTTATGCTTCTGACGATTGTGAGGTAGAACATTGAAAAGCACAACTGAATTGTATAGACAACAGAGAAAAGGATCCAATGAGAAGAGTGGCCAGTCACCGACCAACACTCACAAGAGCTCGACATCACAGAGCATCGCTTCAATGGCCCACCCCAGTAAGAAAGAAACACAAAAATATTCAAACGGAGGAGGATATAAGAACCCTCCTCGCGGAAAAATTGATAGTTCTCGCAAGATTCCCCTGATGAAGAAGACAAAAAACATTGTAGGGCAGGCAAAAGAACCTGAAATTGAAAGTGAGCACATGCAACTTGAAACTTATGTGGATGCCTTGTTGCAGAAAGTTGACCCGCACCCGGACACGATGCACCATAGTTCCACAATGGAAATAGTTGAGACCGACATTTTTGACGAAGATGAATCCTTCATATTCCAGAGCATTGTTTTTGACAACCAATCTAAAAATTTAATCATTGAAAAGAGAGATGTGACAAATAAGAAAGGAAAATCTTGTATAGATATTAAATTAGGAGAATGTTGCCATCCCAAATCTCCCGATTTCACTGTGTAATGGGTGATGCTCTTGATTATTCCATTGGAGGAATTGAAGTGGATATTGCTAGACTGAACGACCGAGTCAAGGAATTGGAGAAGGCTTTCACTGCTACCCCAATGTTTTCCAGTCCTTTAGCAAAAACCGTGTCTGCTACCCCTGCAGCCAAGTTAAAAGGATCCTCCAGCCTCCTCACACCCTCTAGAGCCTTTGTAGAGAAGAAAATCAAGAAAATAATGTAGCTAATTACTGAAGCATGGGAAACATCACAAAATATAGCTTCCTTTCAAAAGAGGGAAAATGATTTGCATGAACATTTGCAGACGAATTTAAAAAATGAAGAACGTTTCTATGAACAGATGGTGACTCCTTTTTCCAACCATGCCATCAACAACTTAGATCTGAAAAGAAGACAAGAGGATATCCCCTCCCCAAAGAGGATCAAATAATTAAAAGCATGCTAGCAAAAGAAAGTTAAGAACCTTCAGCTCATTGTTGAATCTTGTGAACAAGCCATATCAGAGAAAGAAGAATTATTTAGAAACTTGACCCAAATAGACTTAGCTAAAAGTACTAATGAGGTTCAATACCCAAACTTGATCCTCAAATCCTTGTCCTTGACCAAACAAGCCTTCGATGAACAACTTGATATTTTAAAGGGGTTGTCTTTAGAAAATTTTTACAGCATCCTTGAATATGGTGAAGATGAGGTCGAGAACTGGGTAGAGGACTATTCGGCATACAATGAAGAAATTGAACAGGCTCTGCATAGTATTTCTGTGGATCTAAGGAAATTAGAAAATGCGCTTTTCAACATAGAAATCCATGATGAAATCAACGTGCCCCCCATGAGAAGCTACATTGAAGAATGGTTCCAACGGAGAATGGACAAGCTCATCAACGAAGGGCAACAACCAGTTCGCACGATTCCAGTGGTCGTCGATGACAACAACAAAAACACAACGACTTCATAGTAAGTATATACTGATCACATCTTGTTGTCTTTACCAATACAGTTATTCTACCTCTTTAAATAGAAATATCTAACCAAAGACTCATAACTTCAAATTTCTTCTTTTCAGGTCTTTCTCTCTATCATCGCGCACTTCTTCTTTTTACATATTTCTTGTACTTATTTATTTTATGGTCTGTGAGAGCCCCAATCCCAGTCTATATGACAAACACATTTAAATTTTGAGAAATATGGAACAGATTCCAGAAATATGTAACAGACATTATTATTTTTTGATAAATTTCAAAGAAAACTAATTCGGGAACGCTAATTTTTTTTTCCTTAAACTATGTTGGATGTAGGAAATTGTGTTTATTATATTTGAATGTTTAATGTGTGATTCCGTCCTTTTTTCCAGGAACCTTTATTTCTACCATTTGAAAACTCAGAGGCTTCCTCCGACGAAGAATGAAGCTTGAATGAATGACTTGTCTTGTGCTTCTGCTCTTCCTGCTGCTTGATCTTCTAATTCTTGCTAGTTTTTGCAGACCAATCCAGAAGGCTTATGTGAACCCCAAGGTGAACCTTATGTGAACCCCATATCCGGCCTTATGTGAACCCAAAAGAAAGCCTTATGTGAACCCAAGGAAAATCCCAGTGTGAACCTTCAAACATCCCAACACCCCAAACTGCCCTAAATGACCCCTTCCCTGGCGGGACTTACAAGATGCTCCAAGACCTAAGTGAACTCCAGGTGACTTCCCTCATTGAACCTTATCTCAGTCTTCCACTGAACCTTATATCCTTCAATGAGTGAACTTTATATTTCCCTTGAGTGAAATTTAGCTCATCATTCAAGGAACGCAAACTGCAATGATAGGCAAGCAGAAACGAGTATATAGCAGATACACAATAAGAGACAATATTCAGAACTCAGAAATTGCATGCGGAAGCTTTATCTTATATCAAAGAGCCGAAAATCTCAAATGCCAGGGTATTACAATATATGAGCAGGATGCTCTTCTCACTCTTACACACTTACACATAGAAAGACTCGAAAGCTCAGACAGAAGGGAGCTTTGGAAGACTCGGAGTCTAACACTCTAAAACTAACTTGAAAAGAACCTCCTCCTTTCATGAAATCTTCATCTCCTTATATGAAAATTTTTCGGAGATGAGAATTATTACAAGGATAGGAATTGACCTGATGTGTCAGGTATCAAATCTACTTTAAGGATTTGGCGGTAGATCATGCCAGATTCTTCTGACCAAATTTGTCCTTTTATTCCCACTAAGAAAAGTAAATCTATCTTTTAAGATTTGGCAGAACAATCATGCAAGATTTCCTGACCAAGTCATGACCTTATTTTTACGGACTGAGGAATCTTTAGAAATGCGGGTCAAACCACGCCAGAAGTTGGAGAAGTGCTCCAAGTTTCTAAGATACCTTTTATTACATAGTGGAGTTTATGCTGTAAACCCACGAAAACAGATTGGCACCATTATCGGCCAATAAGACTTAAATTACAATGTGGAGGTTTATGACGTAAACCCATAGAAACTGATTGACACCACTGTCGGCCAATAAGACATGATAGTGCTTCTTAGTCGTTTTAAATGTGAGTATGAAATCTCTCCTCATAATTCAGTGTGTCCCACATTTTGCTGTAAACTTTCTTGGTTATAAATGGTTGGCCATTTATAAATTGTACACTATTTTTGACTTTAGTGACCCATTGGAAATGGTTTAAAATGAAATGACAGAGAATTTCTCCTTCATTTGGTCCATTTTGGAATAGATTTTGAATGTTTTGTAAAGGAGAAAGGAGAGTGCAAGTTGAAGATAAAACAGCTGGATCTATTGCACTTTTTTTCAGACCAAAATCTTTCCACCAATCAGCTAGCCAACTTGGAGGTGTTCCTGCTGTGGATGTATTAACATTCCCAAATTTAACTAATGTCAGGATTTCTTCTTCTTGGATAAAATCCCACCATAAAGTCTTATAATGGGTATAATTATAGTCACTGTTAGGAAAATGTATAGCAGGATTCCTTTCTGGCTAGTGATATAATAATCTTGGTCTATGAAGACAGAAATATTGTTGACTATGCCCAAAACTGTCTCTGATATCCCACATCAAATATATGTCATGTAACTTTTGAGTCAATTCATTTTGAGCCTCAATTTCTTTTTGTGAAGCTATTGTAATAACAGGAATTAAGACATTAGAGCTCTGGCTGGCACGGACTTCTAGAATTAGATTTGAATGAACAACCTGCAAAGTAGGGCTTAATATCTTTGTGCTCCTCAATTCCCAGTGGGGTTGCCATGCGCAAGCATATTGTTCCCAACTAAGTGAATCTGGAATGGTATTTAAAACTTCAATTCCATTCATCAACTGGACAGAGATTAACATGCAATGTCCTTGGAGATGTTCTCTGCTTAAAAAGTTTGGGATAGAATTTGTATCTCCTTTGATGTGCTCAATAGAAAAATCAAAATTACTAAATAGAGCTTTCCATCTAGCAAATTTTGAATCACTAGGATATTTAATTTCTTTGTTCAAAACTTTATTAATTGCTACAACATCAGTTCTTAATAAAAATTTCTTATATATAAGAAATATCTCAAACTTATGGATAGCATTTAATGCTACCTTGATCTATTTATCTAGAGCAGAGTAATTCTTTTCTCCATCATGCCAAAGTCCTGAGGCAAATTGAACTATTTCTTCTTTGTTCTTACCTTTTGTTTGTCGAATATGTTTGAGCACATCTCCCCATCCAATATTGTTTGCATCTGTTTCAACAATCTTAGGAAGATCATCATCAGCAATATAAAGTAATGGGAGAGTTTTAGCCTTAGCTTTAATGTTCCTGACTACTTGAGAATGTGCCTTTGTCCACGGTGTAGTATCTTTCTTTAATCTGTCATTTAATATTTTCCTATCTTGAGCAAATCCTTTATAAAAATGGCTAATATAATTTAAGCTTCCCAAAAATCTTTGTAGTTGAGTTTTATCAGAAATTTTGTTTGGAAACTTATCAACAAATTCGACAGCATGTGTCTGCAAAGTAAGTTCACCATTTTTTATGTTATGCCCCAAATACTTAACTTATGTTTTGAAGAGCTCGAGCTTCTTTTTTGAAAAGACCAGTCCTTCTTGTTTCACAACTTGTATAAACTTCTTGATATGCTTGAAATGTTGATCCACAGAAGAAGAAAATACAAGAATATCATCAATGTAAACAATAAGCCAATCAAAATAAGGCTTTAAAGTATCATCCATTACTCTCTAAAATTTGGCTGGAGCATTTTTCAAGCCGAAAGGCATAACATTCCATTCATAGTGTCCTGCTGGTATACTGAAAGTTGTCTCAAATTTGTCTTCTTCTTTCATAGCTACTTGCTAGAATCCCGATTTTATGTCAAACTTTGAAAATATTTTGGCACCGACAATCCTTGTTACCAAACTAGTCTTGTTAGGAATTGGGTAGGTGTCATCAGCCAAAACTTTATTTAATGGTTTATAGTTTACCACCAACCTTGGGATTCCTCTAATTTTCTCAGCATGTTTATTCACATAGAATCCATAGCAATTCCAGGGACTAGTAGATTCTCTGATTAATCCTTTCTGGAGTAATTATTTAATTTCATCAGAACAGAGCTTCTGATATTCAACATTCATAGGGATGGCTCTGCTTCTGCAAGGATTTCCTTCATAAGCATATTTGTAGGGAAGTGATACTTCATGTTTTTTCAAATGCCGGAATGCAGTAGGATTTTCAGAGCATATCTGATCTATAATTTCTTGTTTTATCAGAAGTATTTTATGTTGGATTTAGCCCTGATTTAGCTGATCTTTTATCCTTAACCCTAACTATTTATCTTTCAATTCTTCAATTTTGAGAGTTTTATTCTCAATTGTATATACCATTGAAGAGATTTTTGGAAAAGATATGAATGGCATTTTTACAGAAATATTAGATTCTCCTGATTTTGAAGGAATGCTAATAAAATAGCCTGATCTTTTGTCTGGCAATAAAGTAGATCCATGAGGTTCTATTGTTGCAAAGAAAGGTGTTCCCAAAATACAAGCTATTGGAATGTTTGTGAGAAGGAACTTCAAAGATAAGCGATGATGCTTGAAACAAAGAGTTGCTTCTGGAATTTCATAAGAAATATCTGTCGGGACATTTCCTAGTCCTACAACGCTTACTTTTGTCTTGTGCCAAAAATTGATAGGGATGAGATCTCTATTCAAAAGATTTAGATCAGATCATGTATCCAACAATGTTTTAAGTTGGAATAGTTTTCCTTGGATCTTGATATCAAGAAGGACATGAAACTTCTAATGATAAACAACAAGTATTTTATCTTCCTTCTTCTTATTTTGATCTTTTTGGACCTTGATTTCTTTCTTGATTTTTCTTATTTATTTCCCTAGGTCTGAGATAGAGATATTTTGCATGGAGCAACATACCATCCTTACTTGAAAAGGTGTTAAAGAAGGCAGAGGAAAGATCTTTTTCTTAAACTTTCAAGGGCCCTTTGTTGTTTAGATTTCCATTCATAAAATGAAATGTAAATCATCTCTTCCTCCATAAACTGTTGCCATTTCTTTGAGAGATTAAGTTTCTCTTCAATTGTGCTAGATATAGAGAAACTTTCTACAGCTGGATGGGTAAATAGATCCCAATTTAACATTTCTTTCATCCATTCTTCTTTCACTAAATGTTTCGGACATCCTTTCATCAAGGAGAAAAATTTCCTAATTTCTGGTGCAAAAGGTTTTCTGATATTAGTGGGGATATCAAGAACTTCATATCTTTGGGCCATATCTGGACAAAAGGAATTCGTTATAACCAATATATGAGGTTCATGAGGAAAGGGGAAATCAGAACACTGTGGGTGGGGACAGGGTTCTTTTGTCGTGGAATTAGTAGGTGGAAGATTTGTCCTTGGATTATGATGACTATGCTCAAATTGGAGGTTTTCTTCTTCTTTGAAGGTTGGAAGAGATGATAGTGTAACCAATTTTGAGAAGTCTGGACATTGGATGGAATAAGGTATAGTTCCTAATGAAGAAGCAAGAGTTTGGAGTGATGGGTGTAGACATAATGATGAGGAAGAAACTGATGGATGGTTATCTTTGGATTGTAATCTCTAGGGAAAAGAGATTATTACAGAAGAAGACGATTCTTGGATATTTGCTGAAGTAATAGACCGAGGGATTTGGGCTTTGGGAGTATCAATGACCCAATTTGTGGGAAATGAAAGATTTTCCCATCTGATAGTCCGATGTTCCATTTTTTGGTTTAAAGGGTCTGTGATAACTAGGGTACTGGATTGGGATGCCTGGTTGGGAGTGTTTAAGACGGCGGGATAGAGAGTATTCGTGTGTCTAAAACATCCCCTAGTTTGAATGGCAATATTCGTCCTGGTTTGACACATATCAAAGCCTGTGGTCTGAATTTGGAGTTTAAGGATATATCCAAGGTTATCATCAAAAGTATATATAGAAAAATTTGGAAAGAAATCAAAGTAGACAGGTCCATTAGATAATGGAGCTACAATACCTCCAATCAAGGAATCAGTAAATTTGTTATGCGTCATATCTCTAACTGTGCATAATTCATAAGCTTCAATCCCTTTGTGGACTAAAGGATTTAGTCCAACTCTTATGTAGCCAAAATGCAAATAGTTTGTTTTGTGACTTCTTGCTTCTGCTTGAATTTCTTTGACATTTATCAAGGAAATGGTTTGGCCAACATCGTTGTTTTTTTGGATTTGACTGACTGATTCTTTGACAATGACTCTATAGATTGCTTTAAGATGAAACATGCTTAGATCATTATAAACTCATCTTGGTGAGATAGCTGGCAATTTCCATGCAGCTTGAGGTTGGGTTTCTACTTCTTCAATACTTGCATGATTAAGACTATGGAGTCTGTTGTCTGCAAACATAGAATCTAGGCTACTTGTAGAAGGCCTTCCTGAAGTGCTTTCTTCTTCTAGATTTTGAATCTCTCTAAAAGACATAGATTTATCCATGAAGAAGTAATCACTATTTATGCACAGGAAATCAGGGATTTTAATTCTATTCCTATGCACTGTAGTGAGAGAAGGTCGAATAAGCTCCTGGCCGACTGCTCAGGCAAAAACTAGTTAAAACTTAGAAGGTCACAGAAGTGGAAATCTTGTCTTTCAAAGGCCTGAGACTTCTGATACAGCTTTCAGAAAGTTGCAAGAGTGGAAACCTTGTCTTTCAAAGGCCCAAGACTCTTGATACGTCTTTCAGAGTTCGTTATTTAAGTAAACAAAACAAATAGAGTGAGAGGTCTGTTATCATACCCAACGCGAAAATGATGTCATGGCTCTGATACCATTTGTAAACTCAGATGCTTCCTCTGACGGAGAATGAATCTTGAATGAATGACTTGTCTCATGCTTCTGCTCTTCTTGTTGCTTGATCTTCTACTTCTTTCTACTTTTTGCAGACCAATCCCGACGACTTATGTGAACCCCAAGGAGAACCTTATGTGAACCCCAAATCAGGCCTTATGTGAACCCAAGGAAAATCCCAACGTAAACCTTCAAACAGCCCAACACCCCAAACTGCTCTAAGTGGCCCCTTGCCTGGCGGGACTTACAAGATGCTCCAAGACCTAAGTGAACTCCAGGTGACTTCCCTCAGTGAACCTTATCTCAGTCTTCCAGTGAACCTTATCTCCTTCAATGAGTGAACTTTATCTTTCCTCTCGAGTGAACTTTAGCTCAACATTCAAGGAACGCAAAATGCAATGATAGGCAAGTAGAAACGAGTATATAGAAAACACACGATAAGAGACAATATTCAGAACTCAGAAATTGCATGCAGAAGCTTTATATTATATTAGAGAGCCGAAAAGCTCAAATGCCAGGGTATTATAATATATGAGCAGGATGTTCTTCTCACTCTTACACACTTACGCACAGAAAGAGTCGAAAGCTCAGACAGAAGGGAGCTTTGGAAGACTTGGACTCTTAACACTCTAAAACTGACTTGAAAAGAACCTCCTCCTTTCATGAACTCTTCATCTCCTTATATGAAAATTTTTCAAAGATGAGAATTATTACAAGGATAGGACTTGACCTGATGTGTCGGGTATCAAATCTACTTTAAGGATTTGGCAGTAGATCATGCCATATTCTTCCGACCAAATTTGTCCCTTTATTCCCACTAAGAAAAGTAAATCTATCTTTTAAGATTTGGCAAGACAGTCATGCAATATTTCCTAACCAAGTCATGACCTTATTTTTACAGAATGAGGAATCTTTAGAAATGTGGGTCAAACCACGCCAGAAGTTGGAGAAGTGCTCCAAGTTTCTAAGATACCTTTTATTACATAGTGGAGTTTATGCTGTAAACCCACGGAAATAGATTGGCACCATTGTTGGCCAATAAGAATTAAATTACAATGTGGAGGTTTATGACGTAAACCCACGAAAACCAATTGACACCACTATCGGCCAATAAGACATGATAGTGCTTCTTAGTTGTGGGATTCATCATTCCACTCGCTGATCGTGGAAATGATTAAATTGATATGGGTCCCAATGTTGAGTATAGATTTCTCGATACATCTTAGGATCCTCATCTCGATCTTCATCATGTTGTAGTACATACTTTGTCCTGATCAACCATGGATGTTTTTCCCTCATAAAAAACATTTTGTATTCAGCATCCGTGAGTTGATTCAATTTGTGCACATTATTTGAAAGATTTATGTGATGGAATAGGAACATTTGTGCAGTATTTATCATCTCTGGATGTATGGCGCTTGAATTTAAGCCAAATATTTTCCACCATGTGTCGAACCAGTTTGGTTCAGGTGTTGTATTTGTCCTGAACTGCTCAAAAAATCTAACCATGCAATAATAATACCTGTACCTATCAGTCCATAAGCAAACATGATCCCACATTACTTTATACTGAAAATAATTTATTTGAAACAATTTTCATAGGGATCTGATTGAGGCTATGATTGTAAGGTTCTCATTCTGTGGATCTCAAAATAAGAATAAGCATGAGTTTGGTTCCATTGCTGTAAATGTTGGCAGAACCAATTTCTGTTGGTTGATCTTATTCTGATGATGTCACCCATTTCAACCAATTTTTGTCTGGCTGCAATTGTAGGGGCTTGATGTATTTTTCCTATCAAGTGTTGAGGTGGGATAACATGAATACTTTTATTTGTAGAGAAGCCTGGTAGCCCAAACTCAATCCCTTCAGATCCTCTAAGTTCCCAATGGGGAGCCCAATTCTCAGAATAGGTTTCCCAGTCCAGATTGTCATCAATTTCTTCTATAACCGGGACATTGTTAAGATCATCCTAAGTGTTAATGACGACCATGGTCTTGGGATTCTTTGAACAATAAGCAATATGAGAATGACATTCTGAAATAAAGGCCAAAATCTTCTTGACTGGTGGATGATTTTTGATTTTTGGCATTGTGATAAAATATCCTGGGCTTCCTTCTGGTGTTTGGGCAGAACCATGGAGTTCAACTACAGATAAGAATGGAGTTCCTAGGATGCAATCTACTGGAAGATCAGACAATAAAAATTTCATTCCTAGAGCATAATCTCCAAATAGTAGAATACCTTTAGGAATTTCATAATCCATATTGGTGGAAATATTTCCAAGCCCAATAGCTGAAAAGTTATTGGGGAACCAGTATTTAGTAGAGATCAAATCTTTGTGGATAAGATTCATGTCTAATCCTGTATCAAGCAGAGCATTAAAACATAATATTTCAAAATTTATCTCAAGATTTATCTGGACATGATATTTCTAAAATTTTACTAGTAAGATTTTCTTGGCATTCAACCCTTGTAATTGGGCTGCACTGTGAGTCTTTATTTCAATAGGTGCATCTTCAAGTGTAGGGGGGCGAGATTCCAATAGTTCTTTTATCATCTGGATTTCTTGCCTTGCCCAAGAATCCACTTTATAAGAATTTTCAGATTCTTCTCCAAACTCTCTCAGTTTGGCTTTTAGTTCAGCAACTTCCCTTTTTAGAGAGATCATTTCTCTCGAAAGCTCTGGAATGGAAGTATGTTGGAACTTTGCTTCTTTATTGTGTTTGACAAAAGACTTTGTATTTCTTTCAAAAGAAGCTTCTAAGAATAGTGGTTTAGTACCTTCTCTGCTAGGAATTTCATGACCCTTGTGTCTTTTCCCCGCATTCATTGTTTTCAGGAAGGTTTCAAGAAGAGAGCTCTTCATGTCTCCTTATGGTAGGGCTTTAATCTGAGCAAGCATTTGAACATCTTGGTCATTAGTGCTATTGTACATACAAACTTTTATCTTTTCTCTGATCTGCGTATAATTTTCAAACTCAGATCCAAATTCAGATTCAACTCCTGATGAGCTTTCGCAAGAACAAAAGTTTGGGTTATTGCATTTGCATTTTTGATGCAATAGAATTTCGTTTTCTGATTCATATTCAAAATCGGAAGATTTAGTAGAATCAGAACAACATCCTTGTTGCATTAGGTGGACTCCTTCCCTTTTTACAAAAGGGTGATGTGGACATTGGTTCATTTGGTGATCATTTTCTCCACACCTATTGCAATGGCTTCTAAGGGGTAATTGTTTTTGCTGAGCTTCTTTTGCCTTTTTCTCAGAATATTTCCCTTTTGTCATTTTTGAGTTTTTATTTTCTGGACAAGAGCTTTCAATGTGTCGAGACTTCCCACAAAGACAGCATTGAATTTGTTGTTTGGCTTGACTAGAATGAGTCTTGAGTTTGATATCCTCAAGCTCATAATAATGTGTCCTTGGCTTATATTTAGTCCTTTTCCTTTCTTTTGATTCTTTCCATTTCCTTCTTTTTCTTCTGACTGGATCAGAAATGTAAAGACCATATTTTTCACAGATGGATTTTCTATCTGGTAGGTGGGACAGTTTATTCATAGAACTGTGGACTTTCATATTTATACAGAGTCCTACCGAAGCTTTAGTAACTAGGGAATATATTTTTCCCCAAGTATACACTTCATAAGGAAGTTTGAATACTTCCCGCATCTTCAAATATTCAACAAATTTGCTAGGAATGGCTGCCAGATAAACTTGTTTCCATAGCAGGTTTTGGATATCTTTTACTTCAAAGATCCTTTGAGTCCAATCCTTATGAAATTCTTCATATTCAGACATTTTTCTGCATTTCATACTCATAAGGATTAATTCATGTTTGTCTGCTAATTCTTCTTCTGTGCCACACTAGTGTTCTAAAATTAAAGTAGTGACGGATCCTATCATATTATTCTGGGGAGTCCCATCCAGGTGATGTATAATATCTCCTTGTTCATCTCTCAAAACTTTTGCTTCCATTTTAGAAATCATGATAGGAGATGAAAATACTTCCCACCATTTACTTAGAGTTCCAGTGAAACATTGGATAATGGATTTGCATGCCTCAATTTCACTTTTTCCCTTCATACACATACTTTGTATGAGACATACATTCTATCAAGCATCTGTCTAATATGTCCAACAGATAGACTGTCAATATTCCATTCTGGAAACCAATCTTCTGCAAAAGTTTGACTTTCTGGCATTCTTCCTTTGCCTAGGAGATCTGGTGCAGGAGGTCTATTTACATGATGAGGGAGATTTTCATAAGAAGGATTATGTACAAAGACTAGAGATAGATTTTTCTTAGAAGATTCTGGTTGATCCTGTCCTTTGGGGAAATGATGAGGAATTTTTTTCTCTATTGTTGTCTCTGAGGGCTTATATACAGGAGAGATGATGGATATCAGAGGATTTGGAAGAATGAATGTTTGGGGAATGGACTTGTCAGGAATATGATCTTTCTGTTTAATTTCTAACAATGTTTTTCCCATTGTGGAAAAAGCTTCTCCAAGTCCTTCCATCCATTCTTCATGATCTAGGGTTGATTTTTGTGACTTGTGGGTTACCACCTCTATTGTTTTATCCACCTGTTCCTTTACATCAACAACTTTGTCATTTATCTGATTTATGAATTGGACTATGGTATTAGTAGAGACTTGCAAGTCTCTAATTTGTTCTTTTCTTGCATAGTCATTTGTGACAAAGGTGTGAGTTACCATGCCTCTTAAGGCAGTATTTGTCCAATTTATCTGTTCAGACAGGGATTGGAATTTTTTGTCAACACCCGATAGTTGGGTGGCTTCATCTGCAAGCATCAGAGGTATAGCTCTGACTTGCCTATTATTGTCTTCCAAGACAATACCTTTGAATGGAGGAAAAGTTGAAGTAGATTCAATTGTTTGTCCTTCTAAACTTTTCCATTTATGACGAGGAGATGTTTCTGCTCCTCCTTCCAACATCTGGACTTTGGGATTTTGGGCTTTTCTCTTCCATTCATAGAAAGAGATCCAAGTATCCTTTTCAGTAATGAAATTTTGCAAATCATTTGACAATTTGGTTTTCTCTTCATCTGAGGTAGAGATGTTAAAGTCCGATGTTTCGGGATGAGTAAACAAATCCCAATTCAACATTTTCTTTATCCAGACATCTTCAATTGACCCTTTGAGACATCCAAACATGATAGAATGAAATTTATGAATTTCATCAATGGATGGTCTTTTGATAGATTCAGGTAGAGGATTGGTGAATCTACAGTCAAGCTGCTTCCCACGTAGTTCAAGCTGCTTCCCACGTGTCTCTTATTGATCCCGAACAACTTGGTAGGGACTATGCTGTCATACAACACTTGCTGAACTTAAAAGCAATTTTTACTCATAAGGAGAACCATATGAATACCCTTTATCAATATGGATGCCCTTTATCCCAGACCGTTCTATCTGTGTAAGCTAAAGGGAAAATGGGTCGGAGTAAGAAATCAGCTGTGGTCGGCAAAGGTGTAAATCATTTGCCCTTTAGCCTAAGCCCGTTCTAACGGATGTCGCAATCCTGATTCCCGAGTCCTATCTGCTTAAGCTAAAGGGAAAAGGGGTCAGAGTAAGCAATCAACGGTGGTCAAAAAAGGTGAAAATCGTTTTCCCTTTAGCCTACGCTCGTTCTAACTGATGGCGCAGTCATGATTCCCAAGTCCCTCTGCTTTTCGAGTCCCTCTACAATCCTGCACCCAGCGTCCCTCTACAGCTTGATGAGTCCACTACTCATTGCATGCATATCTCCATCACTTCCGCCATATTAAGAGACACGGACTCGTGTCTTCATATATTCGTGTCTTCATATATCAGAAGAGATGAATCTTAGATTTCAACATTCATAAAATATAGATATAGCAAGAGCCCATCTACAGAACCACATAGATATATTAATCTACACAGCTCATGTAATCATCTATCTGTGTGAGCGATTTGTGTGAGCTTCAGTTTTTGAGAACATATATAAATTGTAGCTTTCCTTGTTACAAAATTCCATCACATATTGAGAGGCAAATTTCACGTGAAGGCCCAACAACGATTTTTCAATTCAGTATTATTATATCTGTCAACCAGGTTGTCATGTTTCGGCCTGCCTAAGTATACGCAAAAGAACTTTAATATGTTGGGGAATCTGTGCACAGCCGAAAGTTGTCAAAGCAATTGATGGTTTTGAATGCAATTGAAAAAGGTACTATCACATGTTTGCATCTTAAATTTGATTATATCTGCGGCTACCCATCACAAGATTGGCATTGCTATAAATATGCAGAAGTTGTGCACATATCTAATCGATCAATACATCCATAACTTCAAGTTTATATTTGTTTTCCACGGCGATTTATCAACCTTCATTTGACCAATTAAAAGACCAGAGGTTTGGCTACCAGAATGGCCAGTGCTGCATCAGAAAGTATGTTCATGGAAGGAAGGAAGGCGTTGCAGAGGAAAAATGGCAGCTAGGCCTTTTCCCAAGAGAGGGCAGGTAAAGGCGGGCAGCCCAGCCTCTGCCATTCAAAGCATAATCTTTGTGCTTCAACTGCCGAAGTCACCTTCTTTTACTCCTTTACAAAAGAAGTGCTCATGGATTTGATTGAATGTAGTTGTATACTAAGACAACCATATTATAAAAATGATTGAAATAAATCAATAAGTATTATTAGTGGTCATTCTTAAAAATATATATATATAAATGATTGATATAAATCAATAAGTATTATTAGTGGTCATTCTTTTATATATATATATATATATGAATGATTGATATAAATCAATAAGTATTATTAATGTATATATATAAATGATTGATATAAATCAATAAGTATTATTAATGTATATATATAAATGATTGATATAAATCAATAAGTATTATTAGTGGTCATTCTTAAAAAATAAAAAATAAAAAATAAAAAATAAAACTAATAGCTTCTATGACATATATGAACCACATTTATAACGCTTGTGGTTGTGTAAGTTAATATCTTAATTTTAATTTTGCATAAGATTTAATCGCATAAATAATATTGGTTTAAAAACTAATAGCATCTATGACATATATGAACCACATTTATAACGCTTGTGGTTGTGCAAGTTAATATCTTAATTTTAATTTTGCACAAGATTTAATAGCATAAATAATATTGGTTTTTAATTTAGTTTGTGTGCGACCTCATTGCAACGACAATGGAGGCAAGTTAAGATTATGAGGTAACCGGGTTCAATTATGCCTTATTATATCTAACTTTCATCTTATCTAATTGACTGATCTTATCTTATATATAAATTAATTTATTAACTTATACTGCATGCTTACTGAGAAGAACTCTCCAACGATCTAGAGTTTAGCAGTGATCCAATCATCCAAGGTTCAGCGATCCAGAAAGAGAGTGATCCATTAATCTTATGATTAACGATGCTATCCCTTTGGACTCTAAGATTATAAACTTATATATACCAGTGAAGGGTTGCATTATAATGTGCCTGGTTATGGACTCTCAGAATAACAGTGTCTCCGTTCTTCACATGAATAGTTGGCCTCGTATCTGGCCCTTCACAATTAATACATTTCTGCCACTCTGGCATAATCTTCTCATCTCTTTTGCCTATATCTGCATAACTTATTAAATATATCTGCAGGAATCCATAACTTATTAAATAATGAGGATCATTATATGCATGTCAAATTTACTATCTTAACGTTATACTTACACGATCAAATCAGACATAAACACTAATTTTTTGCATGCCTCTTAAAGCCTGCAAAAGTTGGACTGGGAATGAGAAATGCCATGAAAGAGAACGAAGCATAAAGAATCCATTCTAACAATCCAAGAGGAAAAACTCATGGTAGAGGCATTATATGAACAAAACCAACAATACCCATGGCAAACAAGGATCTTCAGCTAAGCAGAGGAGAAATCATCTAATGAATAGTAAAGAATCGATTGAATTGTCTCTTTATGGTTGAAAACCGAAAGCCTAAAGGTCATTGCACCCACCCACATCATGCACAGCCAACAAGTAAAAACGCAGGATTATTTTAAATTATGTGTAAAAAGGTGGAGTCTGAAGGCGCTCCAGTTGCCCACGGTACCCCACTCACCGCACAGCTTGTAACCACACCCACCCACCCAGTAAAAAACCTAAATAAAAAAAACTTAAATGCACCAAATATTAATAACTTGATAAGTATAAATATAATATGAAATTACTTCTCTCTAAATTGATGAAGTAACTTCATCTCCAGATATGATATAGGTTAATTTTTTATTAAAAAAAATGTACATTTACATGTGTAAAATCGAAACACTGTCCTCTTTACTTAAGATGCAACTTGCCCCCAAAATAATTAAAACAATTAAATAATCAAATGAAACATATTCCAAAATTTTGAACTGTAAGTAATGTTTATTTTCATAACTTCTGAAGTCTTTCATTTGTAAGATTAAATCAAAGGTATCTTGAATTAATATTGGCATTAAAACCAATAAAAATTATTAGTAAGAGGAGTTCTCTACAGTCTAATAAATCCAAAGCAGCAACCTCGACTGATATATAGTCTAATAAATCTAAAGCAACCTCCACTGATATATATAGTTTTGTTAGACTAGATTTTATTAAAAAATGCTATAACATTTTTTTATATATCTTTTAGATATATAAAAAAATGTTATAGCATTTTTTTAATAAAATCTAGTCTAACAAAACAATTACTATCCGAAAGCTTTCAATTTTTTCAAATTATTTTTTTATAAGTTATGAGTGTCACACAACTTTCAAATAATTCCTTTTATGATGAGGGCGTGACACACAACTGGTGCAAGGGACGCTAGTCAGCCAGGGAGGCATACTCACCAACCGATGAGGGCCTGACACACAACTGGTGCAAGGCGCGCTAGTCATCCACGGAGGCATACTCACCAACCAACGAATTGACACTTGTTAATGAAAACTAAAAGTATCCCAGTTTATTCAATTTTTTTTTTTTTAATAAGTTATGAGTCTCACACAAATTTCAAATCCTTCCTTTTATGATGAGGGCGTGACACACACAACTGGTGGAAAGCAGCGCTAGTCATCAAGGGAGGCATATTCACCAACCAATTGACACCTAGTAAAGAAAAGCTAAAAATATCCCAGTCAAAAAACTTAAATAAATAAAAACTGAAGTATAGTAAAAAATTTAAATGCAGTAAATATTTAAATTTTAAAGTGAATTATTATTATTATGTTAATTATTTTAATTACTCATTTAAAAAAAATGATATTTTTTATCCGGCAAAAAATTAATGCTTAAAATTATAATCTTTCATTTATTATAAAATACTGAAAACATATCAAATCTTATCCATTAAAAACTCGTCTTTAATTAAAAGGCCATTAACTCTAACAATTTCCAATAGATACAAGATATAGACACAATAACTTTCTTTGTGTGTTGAAATGCGATACACAACTCCCACTCTGTAACCAACCATGATCAGAGCGTCCCTTGAGGCAATATGATTGCAACGCCACTCTGGTAAGAATGCAGGGTGTGACCATTTCGAGGTCTCTGCAAAATGGATCAAATGAATATGGATCAAACCGCTCACCTTGTAAAGAAGAAACTGGCGGGCAGGTGTTGCTCTTCGCATACTACACGTTGCCTTTGGACCATATTTTATCAATGTAATATATTACTTTTAACGATAGTCATTTCATTTCAGTTATAGTTCGACACATTGCCTTTGGACCATATTTTATCAATGTAATAAATTACTTTTAATGATAGTCATTTCATTTCAGTTATAGTTTGACTCTCTTGTTGCTTCAACTAATATGGAATAGATATACAATAATCATTTTGTTTGGTTGGTTTAGAATTATGAGAAACAACGCTCACAGTCTATTATTGAATGAGGATTGATTACATCATTATATAAGAACTGGTTCTACTTAGGCAGTTACAACAAACACCAGAAAAATAGGATCTACATTAACTGAGATGTAGAGTTAATCTACGTAACTATCAACTGCTCTATTATTTCCAAGTCTCCTCCTTAATGGAGAATGGATTAAATTCTACACCTAACATCTCCCTAAATAGCTCAAACTTAATCTTTCTAAGAGGCTTAGTGAAAATATCAGCAGTATTTTCACAAGTATTACAATACATAAGAGCTATTTCATTTGACTGCAATTTTTCTCTAACAAAATGAAACTAAGCATCAACATGCTTTGTCCTTGCATGATAAATCGGATTATTCGCCAGCTTGACTGAACTTTGATTTTCACATTTGATCATTGTAGGTTCCTTTTGTTCTTCTCCAACATCTTGAAGAAGTCTTCTCAACCAAACAACTTCACGAGTTGTTGCATACAAGGCTTTATATTTTTCTTTAGTAGAAGACAAAGATACAATAGGTTGTTTTTTACTGCTCCATGAAACAATCCTGGATCCAATGCCAAACACATATCCAATGGTTGATCTTCGATCATCTGGATTTCCAACCCAATCCGAATCTGAGTAACCTGTCAACGCAACATTAGATGCATCAGTATATTTAATACCATAATCAAGTGTTCCTTTTAGATACTTGAGTATCACCTTTGCTGCATTCCAATGGCTTTCTTGAGGTTTCACCATAAACTGACTTAACATACTCACATAATATGAAATATCAGGTCTAGTTGTGGTGAGATAATTCAAACTACCCACCATATGTCTATACATAGTGGCATTCACTTCCTTTGAACCATCATCACAAGAAAGTTTCACATTTTGCTGCATAGGAACAATAGAAGATTTACACTAATCCGTTTTAAATCTCTTAAGTACTTCTCTGACATAATTACTCTAACAAACAAAAGTTTGGCCTGCATTTCTCCAAACTTCAAGACCTAGGCAGTAGTGTAAATCACCAAGATATTTCATTTCAAAAACTTGTGACAACTGCTCCTTGATTTCATTAATTAATTTCCCTACATTTCCTGTAATTATTAAATTATCAATATATAAGGAAATCAATACTATATACCCTTGCTCATAAAATTTGGTATACAGATTTGGATCACTTTTTCTCCTCATAAAACCTTGTTAAAGAAAGAAAGAGTCTATCTTCTCATACCATGACCTAGGTGCATGTTTTAGTCCATAAAATTCTTTATTTAACTTACACACTTAAGTGTTCTTGCCCATGTTCCACAAACCCTTCAAGTTGAGTAAGGTAGACCTCCTCCTTTAACTCACCATTCAAAAATGTAGATTTGACATCTAGTTGATGTAGCTTTCAATGGTACTTTGTAGCTAAAGCAATTAACAATCCGATAGTATTCAATTTAGCTATTGGTGCAAACTTTTCAGCATAATCAATACCTTTTTTGTGTGAATACCCCTTTTCCACTACTCTAGTCTTATATTTGTCTATACTACCATCTGATTTAAACTTGGGTTTGTATATCCATTTGCATCCAATGGAATTTTTATGTTTAGGAAATTCAGTCAATTCCCAAGTATTGTTTTTCATTATAGATTCATATTCTTCCTCCATTGCATTTCGCCATTCATCATGTTCATTGGCTTCATTAAAACTCATCGATTCTTTGACATTTGAAATGCTACTCATTAGGGCATAGTCTTTATACCTCTCAGGGAGCTGAACCTGTCATGAAGATCTTCTCAACTGATTATCTTCCTCCCCACTTTGTGAAGATCTGTCTTTGCCTCTAGGTGAATTGTGGTTGCTTGAAGTGTCCATATCACTGAGTCATTTTTGTTTCTTCTATTGTTTCTGTTGTTGTGGTTGTTGCTATGGTGGTTGTTTTTGCAATTGTGGTTGTTGTTGGGATGATTGATGTTGTTGTTTCTCTTCTTCAACTCCTTCATCAAGAAGTCTATGCCATTCCTCATGACTGTTGTCATCATGATTTCATGCTTCCTGCTCATGGAAAAGTACATCTCTACTTGCAAATACTTTGTGAGTAGAAGGATCAAACAATTTGTATGCTTTGAATTCAGAAAAATACCCAATGAAAATACATTTATTGGCTTTAGCATATAATTTCTTCCTATTCTCCTTTGGAATATGTGAAAAAGACTTACACCCAAATACCTTCAAATTATTAACTGCAGGTTTGGAACCATACAAGTCTTCGAAAGGAGTAATATTATCAAGACACCTTGTTGGACTTCTGTTCTTTAAATAAACTACAGTATTTATGGCTTCAGCCCAAAATGTATTTGAGAGATTCTTACCTTTCATCATACTGCATGCACACTCTACCAGAGTTTTGTTTTTCCTTTCAGCCACTCCATTCTATTGTGGAGTGTGGGGTACTGTAAACTGTTGTACTATTCCGTGATCTTTGCAATATTTGATGAAGTCCCCTGATTTATACTCTCCCCTTCGATTTGAACAAAGGATTTTGATGGATTTTCCTGTCTTCTTTTCCACCACGGTTTTGAATTCCTTAAAGTACTAAAAAACATCTCTTTTTCTTCTAAGGAAATAAACCCATGTGTATCTTGTGCAATCATCAATAAATAAAAGAAAGTAAAATGCACCTCCTAAAGACCTAGTCTGCATAGATCCGCAAACATCAGTATGCACAAGATCTAACACATCACTCTTTTTCTTATCAAGATTAGAGGGGAATTCATCTATGTGCATCTTTCCTAATGCACACCCTTCACAAGAAACATTTTCTTTCTTCAACATGGGAAGTCCTTCAACCATATTTTGTTTCTGTAATAACAGTAAATCAGGATGATTGATGCGACCATACCTTTGATGCCAAAGAAACTCTATTGGCATATTTAATAAGTCAATGCATGATGTTCTTTGTTGGTAACATCAAGCTTGTACAATCGTCCTGCTCTGACTCTCATTGCAACAGTTCTGTATTGGTCCAACAGATCCTTCACTATGCAATAATTCTTGAAGAATTCAACCTTCAAGTTCTGATCTATAATGGTGGACACAGAGATCAAATTTTTCTTTATCCCTGGAACATACACCACATTGCGAATGTGGTGAATAGTACCATTCGACAATGTTACAGGAATGTACCTATATCCATTGATCTGATGAGCGTGGTCATCTCCAAGATATATGCTGGCTCCATTATGTGTTTATTTAAAATTAGTGTACCACAACTTATTACATGTCATATGTATTGATGCTCCAAAATCCACAAACCAGACAACACTATCAGTCGTTACAGTAGATAAAGCAGCATTGGACACACATAGTCTAAGATCCCATGAATCAAAATTCGATTGTTCATCAATATCATCACAAGCAATAAAAAATATGAGATCATGATTTGAAGATTCTTTTGCATAATGACCTATATGTTTTCTAGGTTTATTCCTAGCCTCATCACTCTTCTTCTTATGACAGCCTTTAATGAGATGTCCAAGTCGACCATAATAAAAAAAAATACTTTGACTCATTCATGTTAGAGGGCATACCTTGATTCATCCTTGGGGATTGTCTTCTCTGTGATGAATGACCTCCTCTGCCTCTTTCTCCTGATCTCCCTCTCGAGAATCTCTTATTTTACCACAATGCCAAATCTATATTCGGAGGCTTTAGATTCTCGCACCTATCTTCCTCTTGCAGCAAAATTCCTGTCAATTCTTCAAACGTAGGAGGTTTCTCCCTTGTTGTGAGACCTGTTATGAACATATGATAATCTTATAGCATACCATTTAAGGTAATAGTGACAAGATCAATGTTGGAAACTGTTTCCCCTATATTTTCTAGCTTGTCTTTCACCTTTTTAATGCGACCCAAAAATGAACTAACAGATTCATTTCCATCCATCTTAATGCCTAGCAGTTTAGTTTTCAGGAACAGAAAAAGATTTGTGTTGCTAGTTTCATACAAGGCTTTAAGTGTTTTCCACGTTTTAGCAGAAGTTTTAGCTTCTCTAATATGTGGAATTATGTTATCTTTAACAGACATACGCAACAATACCTTGGCCTTGTTTTCGCGCTTATCCCAGTCTTGGATCTATGTTGTTGTCGCACCGACAGCCGCATTAGGTTTCTCTTCATCTCCCTTCATAATGGTCTAGACACCATAGCCCTCCATCAGGGTCGACATTCTGAATTTCTAGTTAATGAAATTCGTGCCATCTAATTTGTTGGCTTCGTTGAGGTAGGTCTCTGCTAGTGGATTCTCCATCCCCGCAAGTGTCTGCTCCTCCAATCAGAAAATAGATCCTTGTATCACCAAACACACTTCAATCCTGAAGGCAATGAATCACCAAGAATATGCAACTTTCATCAATTTTCTCCTTGGCTGAGCAGTTTGTCGCTCTGCCTTCAGATCCACCGATCTGACTCTACCTAGACTCTCCAATGGATCTCCTAATCCAATGCACTTCAGATCTCCTCAATCTCTTCGATCTCCAGTTAGAATTGCAAATTCAAAGATGTTTTACTCTCACAACCTGCAATGACGTGCGACTTAGCAAATGAAAGATGGGGCGACTCTTTCTACAAATACCACATAAAACCCCTGCGCTCCTTTTTCTGCTCCACAAATGGGGAATCCGTTCTCAAGCGACCTCCTCGAGCTCACCACGGTTCACGTCGGGTTCACCATGGTGTAGTCCAGCCTTCATTTCCTCCTCTTTCGACTAGAACTTGGCCTCTACCACAACTCACAATTCAACAAATAAAGAAATATTGACAGTAATATCTCAAAATCAGAAAACGTAGACATCTAAACGAATGCCTCGGTGTGAAAAATCACGCTTTCCGCTTCAAACTCACGCTAACCCTTCATGATTTGGAGTGTACGCGGATGTAGCAACAAATGAATCAATTCCTTCTGCGTTGTCCTTGCAAGCTCACGACTGGGGTTCTCACAATAGATCAGATCATGACTCAACAAAAAATAAGAAGGTGGCTCTTTCCCCACAAACTCATGCTTTCCACAGCAAAACGGTCAGTGCTCCATTAAGATGGCAGTGGGAGCGCGAGTCTGAGCATGCAGCACTCCAGGAGAGTGAGAGGGGGAGCGTTGGTGCCCTAACACTCTCAGATGGATAGACAGGGAGCGCGAGGAGTCCAAATTTTTTAATTTCGTAAGTGTGAGAGAGTCAACACTCGTCAAACACTACATAGGGGGTGCTGATGATTTTTCTAAATCAATTCGAGATCTTGCTCTTGGATCTCACCTCAGGGAGCTGATTCTCTCAGATCTCCAATGCATCTCTGATACCAACTTAGAATTAGGAGAAAACCACACCAGTGAGGCAACGCTCACAATTTATTATTGAATGAGGACTGATTACATCATTATATAGGAACTAGTTCTACTTAGGCAGTTACAACAAACACCAGGAAAATAGGATCTACATTAATTGAGATGTAGAGTTCATCTACTTAACTATCAACTGCTCCATTATTTCCATGTGGTTGGTCCCACTTTCTTCCACTATTTTCCCTCATTAGTATAAGGATCATTATATATTGTCATGATATATTGGATCTCAACATGGCATAGTTCCACTACATTGGGGTTACTACTATGCACCACCCTTGTGGTTGTCCCTATTGACATAAGGCTCATGGCATATTGGATCACCTTTGTGATTATTTCCATTGACATAAGGATCATGGTAGTTAGAAATCCCTTCTAACTAACTATTACTTACCACTCACCTATGATTATCCCTATTGAGATAATGTCATCAAAACAAAATGTGGAATAAAAATTGCATATACTTTATAAATATACAATATGGCAAGTTTTCAATAATTACATATACTTTAAAATTTAGATTAATATAAAAAGCTACCTATTTAACAAAAAAAATACTTATACATTTAAAAAAAATTAATTTATACATTCCATTTATGAGCTTTTACTATTTTTATTTTCTATTTAAATAATATTTTTTATATTTTTAAATAAAGTAAATAAAATAACTAAGTCTTCTATGTGTCCAATTTTCTTTCTCATGCCGTCATGAGCAAGAAAGAAAAGTAAAAATGTTATTTTAAAGAGTGTAATGAGGAGAACAATCAAACACATTTTTCAATTTTTGTCTTGTGATTTTGATTTGAGAACATTCTATTCTATTTCATTTAGATAAATTTTAATAATAGAAAAAAATTTAATTTAGAAATTAAAAAAAATAAAAAATTGAAAAATTTGAAATTTATCTATCATTACAAACTAGACTTTAGAAATTAAATTAAATTAAATTAAATTAAAAAAAATTAATTTAGAAATTAAAAAAAAAAATTTGAAAAAATTGAAAAATTTGAATTTTATCTATCATTACAAACTAGACTTTAGGAAAATCCATTTGTAAATGGTTTGGTCTAGGATTTTCAAAAATTGCAAAGGTCTATCATTGTAAAAGTTATAAGTTTTTGAAAATTAGAGTAACCTCATCTACTATGATTATAAAAACTCTAAAGTAAATTTTTGGGGTTGCCAATACTTCAACAAAGACTTTAAACATACAGAAATGTTTTACAAATTCTAGAACCAGAGATTTTAACCATGCAAACTCTCTTAGGATAGTTGAAATAAACTCCCCAAAAAAGTGAGTTTCAACTCTCTCCAAGAATCTTTTTAAGTCAATGTGAATTTAATTAAAACTTTCTTTTTGGATAAAAGTTATATATATACTGAGTTGAAATAATCTTAGTACCAATCTCACTATTAATTTAGTTTAAAAAAAAAAAAAAGAGAAGACAAAGGAAAAATTGAAGTATAAAAATTTATTTGAAAAAAATATATAAAAGGATTTTCAAAAAAATAAAAAAATAAAGCTTTTAACATTTTATAAATTTTTAAGAGGTATTTATATACTTCAATAAACTTTTCAGTTAAATTGTTGGGGAAAGATCTCTTTTCCCATAAATAAAGAGATCTCATATCTAGTATATGACTTAATAGTAACCTTAAAATTAAATTAAATTATTATTATTATTAATGAATTTTTATTTTCAATATTCAAATTTAATTTTCACTTTAAATCAACTTTAAATTATTTAAATCAAATTTAAATTAAATATGAAAACTCAATAAAACTACAAACAAAATATAATTAAAAAAAAAAGTAATAAAGTAAAAAAAACAAACATAAATACATTTAAAAAAAATGCAACTCCAATAAGATTAAAAATATTGAAAGACACATATGTCGAAGAATGAACTAACAACATGAGTGAACAAGTCAGCCTGCAAAATATTCACAATGCAGGAAATTCGTCTGATATCAATACCATTGGTGAGTACATAATTTTATTTTTATTTTTATGACCATCGAAATAGGATTGTATACCAATCTACAAGGGTAAACTTATGTGTTAAAAGTGATAGAAAAAAAGAGCCCCAATCTTCACTCAACCTGACGATGATAAGAGATAATGTTGTACCCCTGAACGACGCCATCAAAATATAAATTTAAAAATACATAAACCAAACTATCATGATAAGAGATAATGTTGCACCCCTGAACGACGCCATCAAAATATAAATTTAAAAATACATAAACCAAACTATCAGTGTTAAACATGGAAGGAAATATTCGAAAAGGTTGAAAGTCTATGTGATGAGATTAATCCAATGTTGTCCACAACTACGTCTATGTTTCCTTAATAAAGAAAAACCAAAAAAAAAATCTTCACTGATAAAATGGAAAAAAAAAATCTTTCACTTTTTGGTTAAATGGATTTTAACTAAACCATCAAAGAGTCATAATTGTTATATTTTGTAATGGTAGATATGAATGGGCAATAAATGGTTAATGAGACTAGTTGTGAGATAGGAGTTGGTTCACCAAACTGAACATTTTCAGTTAACTGTCTAGAACATTAATTATTTATAATTTTCTTTGTATCTTTTACTTACTTTAGTCAAAGTGATTGAACATGGTTTTAAGTTGGTTAATGGTTATTTTAATAAAATGCTTTTTCTTCAAAATATTATATTGCGGTTTGTTAGGGTTATTTATAAATCATTTAAAGTATGTAAGGAAATAGGTTAATGGTTTAAGACCCAATAATCTTTTGTAAAAGTGAAAGTATGTCTAGTTAAGGACCACCAATACAGTAGATTATTTCAAGCTTTTCCTTGAATAACTCTGATGAGTTGACCTACATTAACTAATAACAATCCATGATGGCTATCCCCATTAATAATTGAATAATATAAAATATAAAATTATTTTATTATTATTATAAATTATTTTCTAAATTATTTATAAATTGAATAATTATTTTGATATGAACAATAAATTAAAAAAAAAAAATTAGAAAAATGTAGATATAATTAGAAAAAACAATGTTGCACCCTTGAACGACCCCATCAAAATATAAATAGAAAAACACTGAAATCAAAAAACTACAATTTAAGTAATGGAAAATTGTCATTTCACCAATAATTGCATAGTCAAATTTTGACAATGATTGTCAAAAAAAAAATGTCAAAAACCTAGAATATTTAAACTTGTCCATAGCTAATATGCAAACTCACAATTGTCAATCTCCAATATATGTGAAGTCCAAACTATTGTTGTAACTAAGTATAAATTTAATGTTGTAACTAAGTATAAATTTGAGGATACTCAAGGGAAGTTGTTTATGACATATTTCTTTTTAAAACTCCCAATAACTTTTTGTATTAATTTTTTTCACTAATTTAAATATTATGTATTATGTGTTTTTATTAATTTTTGTTATAAATACCATAAAAATGATTAATACACTTCTATTACTAAAATACTCTTAATAATTATAATTTATTTTAACACTTGAACTAGAGTAATAACTATTTGAAGATATCATGCCATTCTAGTAACTCTCATTATGATGATTCTAATAAAAATAAAAATAATGTGAAACCCATTATTCTAGTCAATAACATAAATAACCTATCATCCAAGACAATAAAGGTAAGGACGTGCAGATTTTAAAATTTTCAGTATATAAAGGCTAAATAAAGGAAAAACAGGTATATAAATTTAATCAGTACTCACTCCTACAGAGTGACGCGTCCACTACTCCATGCGTGCATATCTCCATCCCTTCTCCTATAATATTAAGACACGGACGAGATGGAGTATTTCAGAAAAGACGAATCCTAAACTTATCAACAATAACGTATTTCACAAAATATTGATAGAACAAGAGCCCAACTGTAGTATTAGATGGATATTTTAAACCAGACAGCTGACGTGATCATCTGTCTGTCTGTGTGAGTTTCAGTTTCTAGAGAACATATATAAATCGCAGCTCTCCTCGTTATAATTTATCACTTTAAAAGACAACCGCACACTGGGGGCAACCTCACCTGAAGGTCCAATGACTTTCTTTAAATTTGATCACTTTAAAAAACAACCACACACTAGGAGGCAAATTCACGTGAAGGTCCAACGACATTGTTTAAATTCAATATTATTATGTCTGTCATGTCCTTTGACAGGTTGTCACGTTTCAGCCTACATGACTAAGTATTTCACAAAAGTAATGTAATTGGAATTTGTGCACAGCCAAAAGCTGTCAAAGCAATGGAAAAAGTTTTAATAGATTACAGAAGTATTTATCTCATGCTGATAAGCTTTGCCATCGTTATAAATATGCACACGTTGTACATATTATAGTAAAGGCCATACATAGTACATGTTATAAATTCTATGGTACATGGAGGTTGGGACTACCAAATTGTATGAGTAGTAGTGTAACCTATTGCATAAGTTACAAATATTATAATACAAAGTGAGCAACACCTGTCTTTCACAATTTACAAGTTACATAGATTCTTTGGAAATTGGAAGGTTGAGACTAGAGAGAAGAAAAGATACATTGTCCACCATGTAACTATCATATGCATTGAAAATAACAATAAGTACTTAAATATTCATTTATATTGGTTGTTAATTCTCAAAAAAAAGTTGAAGAAAAAATTATAATTTAACACCAATGTTGAAAAGATTAAGCATATGCATTAAAAAACAATATACAATAAATACATCTCTATTTTATGGACAGCTTATAAAGATACTCATTTTACCAATAAATTATCATCCATATTTTTAAAAAATTTCATAAATTAATTTAATATATTTTATTATATACACTTAAATTTATTTTATAATGAATTTAATAATATATGAAGTTATTCTAATTTTAAGTTATGCACAAATTATCTTTCTATTCACAACAAAAATTGCTTTCCTATTTATTAAATTATACATTGGATGTACACTTCTAAAGATTTAAGCGCTCTCGAAGCTTTGTATAACCATAATTAGATGGATATAAACTGGTACAACTTCTATTAACTTAAAATGTTATGCTTTAAATATAAAATCCACGTAAACTCTCACTCTCCAGAATCTAAATCATTCATGCATGCATGTATGTTCGTCTTCTTAACAGACATACAACTTACCTCCTCTCTTCTGTTCACATATCAGAAGAGACGAATCTTAACCTTATCCATATTGATTCTTTTAATAAAATTATGATAGAACACGAGTCCATCAGCGTAATCGTGAATATTTTATTCCAAACAACTCATGTGATCTTCTGTTTGTCTGTTCATATAAATTGGAACTCTCCTAGTTCTAATTGATCATCACTTTCAAATTAACCCACCACTAATTGGGTGACAAGTTTCACGTGATTGTCCAACGACATTGTTTAAATTCAATATTATATATGTCAACCAGGTTGTCATGTTTCGGCCTGCCTAAGTATTACACAAAAATACTGTATATGTCGGGGAATCTGTGAACAGAGGAAAGCTGTCAAAGTATTCGATCACATGTCTGCATCTTAAATATAATTTATCCACGGCTACCCCATCATAAGCTTGGCATTCCTATAAATATGCACACGTTCTCACATATGTTGTACACATTTCTATCGATCAAAACATCCATAACTTCCTGCGTAACGAYCAGTTYATATTTRTTTTCCRCATCAATTTCTYAATTTTCATTTCACCAATTAGAAGAGCATAGATTTCGCTAACAGAATGGCCAGCGCTGCATCGGAATGTATGTTCATGGAAGGAAGGCGTTACAGAGGCGAAAGGGCAGCTAGGCCTTTGCCCAAGAGAGGGCAGGTAAAGGCGGSCATCGCAGYCTCTGCCGTTCARACCATAAAAYCTGTGCTCCTACCGCRGAAGTCACTCTCCTCCAYTCCTTCAMAAAAAGTGGGTRCAYRCADATTTKATTGAGASAYSASTGAGGTTGTATAYAACTTTSTTGGYKGGTTGAAATGCCATTHRCAACTCCCACTCTGTAACCATGATCAGAGCGTCAGTTTGATCTAGGGCAATCAAAAGACACTGGTATAGGATGGGCAAGGCCACTCTAGTAAGATGGCGGAGGGTGAACATTTTGAGGTCTTTGCAAAGTGGATGAAATAAATACGGATCAGTGGAAAGAAATTGACGAGAACATATTGCTCTTCAAATACTGCATATTGTCTTGGACCATATTTTATTTGTCTCTCAACCTATTGAACCTTTGAACGAGGACTGTTTTCCGCGTTTGTTATATATTGCATCATCTTGACATTTGATGCTACTTTTGATCATCTTAAACTCTACTTTTGAGTTACTTAAAAGAGCGAACTAGGACTCTTTTCTGTGTTTGTTATCTCTTATGATCATGACATTTGATGTTACTTTTGATCATCTTAAATTCTACTTTTGAGTTATTTAAAGAGTTGATCCTAACATGTTTATGAATGAAATTTTTTTTTTTTAATGTAACGGTAAAGATTATATTATCGAAAGGTTTTGGTTTTACCGGAACAAATCGAAATATACAACATTTATAGGGCAAGGCTAATGTCTTTAATCTCTGGGCCATAAAGGACTCAAAATGATAACAGTCTGATACTCGTAGAAACGACTTGCTTAAACACGCATAAGTATCTGTTCTGATTAATTTTCGTCTAGAAAGAATAAACTTTAAATGCAGAGAGGATTAAAAACTTCATAATGAGAGATAGCTGCCACATCTCGTTCCTCCTAGATGTCTTCTCAACCTGGTTGTAGAAGAGTTGTCTAATGAAAGGGCATAGGATGGAATGTGTAATATTTCCAACTAATCTTGGAGGGAATTTTATGAATTTTATGCGTATTCAGACCAAAATTTATAATTTGTTATTATGTGAATGTGAAGCTAACTTTTTTTTCTCAATGATAAATATTATCAAACATATAACAAGCACTCATAAAGGGAGCAAAATAATATAGCATCTTATTATGGATGGAAGTAACAATACAAATATCTCTAATGTATGTAATAATAACTTCAAAATAATATTCAGAACACAAATTATTGGGTGCTAGGCAGCAACACAATCTATAGAAATCACACAAGAAACTTGGTATGATGCCATTCAATGAATCTAAGATCACAGATGAATCTCCCTCTTACCTAGCTATGGTGGGTATTGCACCACCCAAACTAAACTTTTAATGCATGGGTTTTGCCCAAAACCCTAATGAAAAATTTGGCCAAAAGAGCACTCAATAACATATCAAATCATAATGCCAAAGTGAGAGACTGCCCCTAGATCTTTCTTCCTTTGACCAAATCAAACCCTTACTTAACTCTCTTTCAATAAAATATAATTGTTTATTTAATTAAATTATCTCTTTAGGGTTTGATGCCTTGACTCCCTTTTCTTTGTTGACTATAGCCTACAATGTCGTATAGGCTAATGATTCATTAATTGGAAGGGGAAATTACAATCCTCCCTGCACAAAATTGCTTGTCCTCAAGCAATTCTAATCAGGGTGTTGTAAGATCTCCTCTTCTTCTCTGCAAGAAACCCTTTCCATATGACCACGTACTATCGTATGAATCTACTTCTCAACCTATGTTCTCGGACATCAACAATCCTCTCGGGTGCTAAAACCAACTGTCCTTCCTCATCTAGCGGAGGAAGATCTGTCGAAGCGGTGACATGTTGGCCCAATTCCTTCTTGATGCATGGCACATGGAAGACGTTGTGAATTTTTCATCGCTCTGGTATCTCCAACTCATACGCCACATCTCCAACTCTCCTGATCACTCTATAAGGCCCGTAAAAGCGGGGCTTCAACTTCTCTACACCACTCTTCTTTAGTGATGACTATCGGCCCCGTTCTCAAAATTGTGTTCTACCTGGTGCCTATCTGCATACATATTTTGTTGCTTCTGAGCAACCTATAAATTCTCCCTTAGGACCCTCAGGATGTCATGACTTTCCTACAACCAGTCTTTGGACCGGGGGCCCTGCTCTCTCCAAACACCAAATCTACAAATGATGGGGCATCATAGCCATATAATTCCATCAATGGACTCATCTCGATGGACATGTGATGAGTGGTGTTGTAACAATGCTCCCCAAGATGCAACCATTTTAACCATGCTTGTTGTTGTCATGACTCATAGTTCCTCAAGTACCCTTCTACCCATTTGTTCACTATCTCAGTCTGTTCGTTTGATTGAGGTTGATAGCTTGTACTAGGTGTCAAGTTTGTCCCAGATAACCTAAATATCTCCTGCCAAAATGCGCTGAGAAACCTATTATCCATGTCCCTGACTATGCTCCTCGAAAGACCATGCTTCCCTGAAGAAGAGATCTGCTACCTGAGATGTGTTGGATCCTAAAGGAATGGAAAATAAGTGTGCATACTTGGTCAATATTTCCACCACCACATAGATGTAGTCCCTGCCTTGTACCTTTGGCAACCGTGTAATGAAATCCATGGAAAAGATTTCCCACATTCTCTCTGGAATAGGTAGTGGTTGAAGTAAACATGTTGGGTGTGTCATCTCCGACTTGTTCTGTTGACAAGTTTTGCACTCCCTCACGTACCATGGTACATACTTCTTTAGACCCTTCCATGAGAATATCTCTCTCACCTATCTGTAAGTCTTCAGGTACCTGGGTGGCCTGCTAGAGGGGCGTCATGAACTTCCCTCAAGATCTTATCTTTGAGTGTGGACTCAAGGACAAGATAGATCATTTCCTTGTAGTAGATAATGTCATCCACTACTCTATATCTGTCATCCTGGATGGTACCCTCCATCAACTCATAAGCCGATGTATTCTTGGAGTATTCCACCAAGAGAGAAGACTTCCAATCTGTTGAGACCACGGTAAGGGAAAAAAATAAAGGCCTCTTGGAAATGGCATCGACAACTACATTCTTATTTCCCTTAACATACTCAATATCAAGGTCATAGTATTGTAACTTACTCACCCACTTATGTTGTCTCTCGCTCAAGTCTTTCTGCTCCAAAAAATGCTTCAAGCTATTATGGCTGGTCCTCAATACAACACGTCCTCCCACTTGATATTGTTGGAATTTGGCCAATGCATGCATAATGGCCAACATCTCCTTATCATAGATGGAGTAGAGCCTTTCTGGGTCTCTCAACTTCCTACTCTTGAAAGCTATGGGGTGGTGGTTTTGCATCAATACCACTCCTATCCCTTCCCCTGATGCATCACATTCTAATACAAATGGCTGAAAGAAATATGGAAGTGATAGAACTAGGAAAGTAATCATTACTTTATTCATTTTGTCAAATGTTGTATGTTCTTTCTTTGTTCAAATGAATGCCCCTTTCTTGGTGAGATCTGGCAGTGGTGCTCCTAGTTGTGAAAACCCCTTCACAAATCGCATGTAATAGCTACATATTCCAAAGAATCCTAATAATTATGTGATTGACCTAGAGGTGGTCCAATCTAGGATCGTTTGGATCTTCTCTTGATGCACCTTTAATCATTCCACACCAATCACATGCTGTAGATAGAGGATCTATGTTAACCCAAATTCGATGTTCTTTGCAGGTCTGACAATCCTACAGTCTAAGTGATTTGAAAATGATGCCCTTGCTTGTTCACTGCATTGCCGCATTGCAGCCAATAGCATTGTTCCCATTGCCACCGCCAGTGTCGATGTTCGAAGCCGAATCTATCTGGAGCCTGGGGTCACCGCTAGTGTGGATACCTGAAGGTGAAACTACTTGGAGCCTGGGATCATGACTTCTTGCACTTGACATTAGTATCAATAGTGATCGAAATTTGATTGTATGTCAAGTCTGTTACTACATCCAGAGGTCGCCAAACACTTTTTGACATAGAAACTGTTTTTCTGTCAAGTTTGTTGCAACTTTGGCATAAAACGTCCTGTAATTTTAGAATGTTGATTCAAACACACATACAGTTTCTCACGTTCCTGAGTATCCAATTTTGTAATTTCTTTCTAAGTGTATTCGGGCATGGAGTAATATTGGATGTCACTTCCGAATATTCCAGACCATTTCATGGGTCACGATGTCTTCCACCCCTATGACGAAAGATATATTTTGATGTGCTCTGCAACACTTGATACATTTGCCAAATCTATTTTCTTGGAACAAGATATGTACTTCAACAGAGGAACATTTTGCAGCTGACTAGGACATCCCTTTCAATTTAACAACAATAAAACAAATAAGTTCAACATACAAATCTTCAGGAAGGATTTTCAACCAAATAGATGATCGAATACAGGGAGAATAGTAGTCACAACATAGTTGAATTTTTTTTGCTTCATCTTTTGTTGGCTGACATGATTTGTTTCCCCCAAAGATGACATCACATAAAACCACTCCCTCATCTTTGAATTGGGCCTGAATCACATCTCTAAGTTGTCTCAAATGTCAATGCCCAGAAACATTACAAGGAAGGAACCTTAAACCCCAAGTTTTCGACGATAGAGGGAAATTAACACTTAGCAAAGTATGGAATGTTGAATAACCAACCAATGCAGAAAGACCATATCTAGAAGAGACAAGCTATTCAAAAAGTTTGGATAGATCTAGCTAGCAGCACCAATGAAGTCCAAGACCCGAAATTGATATTCAACTCGTTGTTTTTTACGAATCAAGCATTTGATGATCAAGTGGAAATCTATAAAAGACTATCCACAGGCTTCATTATTGTAAATATTTTCTTCTTTTTTTTGTCGACGATAGGCCCAATCACAGTCATCATGGAAAATAATCTCAGATGTATTTTGTAACCCAATTTATTTGAATATAGAATATTTGATGTTTTGTATGGTGTTTTCCAATATCTGGTATTGTTTTTTATTTTATTTTGTACTTTATTTGTGTGTCGTTAAACATGAACGACAAGCTTTTCTTTTTGTTGCCCAACACTTCGATTTAAATAAAGGCTACTATGTTCGCTCCTTACATTTTACATGGGAGAATAATTTTTCATAGGCCATAATTATGTGGTGCACGCCCTATACTTAAATAAAGAAATGGGAAGACCTGTTTTGTTTTCATTCTTCGGGGACCCGTAAATAGAATGAATTAATGACTCTATTTCAACAAGGCAACTCAAGTGTTGACGTCATGTTCCTGTTCAATATTTTGCATATATTGTAGCTTCTTCTATTTGATAATATACATGCATATAAAAAATGTTTTGTCATGTATATATATATATATATATATATATATATA
>JZKD02S1757575.1:28320-43238 GCA_000966675.3 Picea glauca | reverse complement strand
TTATTTTTATTTTTTTCTCTTTCTATTGCTTATGGGTTTCAAAAAAATTTGCGAACCAGACAACATCTTGCAAATTGGAAGATGCTTTACATTTGGACCAAAAATAATATATTAATATATATTAATATGAATACTATTGGAATAAATATAAACACTTTCTCTTTAAATTTTCCCTGTTTTCTCCCCCTCTATTATCCCTTTGTCGTTCTATATTTAGTCGCATCTCTATGATCACGACCTCCTAGATTTGCAGATTGACAGATGTTCATATATATCTATATCTTCACACCATGAGCCTGACCAACCACAGTTACTTTCAATACTTAGCCAATTATCTGACCACCGGGTCTTGGGTTTGCGGTATCCAACACTTATGTTTCATGTTCTGTGATCTGCAATTTATGCTTTTACTAGTGAGAACTCACTAGGGGTTCGAAAAGATTGGCATTAATAAATGAAAAGTAGATTTTGTTCTGTGAGATACTTAGCCCTTTTTCCCTTTTCTTCTTCCCTTCTATTATCGCTTTCTAGTTATATACTTAGTTGCCTTTCTATGATCGCGGGTTCTAGGGTTGACAGGCTGACAGATTTTCATCTCCATCTATATGCTCACATGACCAATCCGATTGACTATTGTTCCTTTCCATACTTCGCCAATTTTATGGCCGCGGTTTTTAGGTTGGTGCTTTCAAACTTTGTTGCTTCTTGTTCCGTGATATACATCTTTCACTCAAAACTTTTGTGATCTACAATACCACCACGGACTCCTCGAACTCGCAAGATTCACTCTACCAAGGTTCATAAATGTTTCAAAGCATATGTCGGTATGACCGTCATTCCTTTATATACTTAGCCAAATTTTTCCACCTGTTCTGTGATATACATCTTGCACCCAAAAATTTCTCTAATCTACAATTCCACCCTGGGCTCCTCCAACTCGCAAGCTTCACTTTACCCGAATTCATAAAAAGTTTCAAACCATTTATGGCTCTCTTCCATCCCCGCCGCAATCACGCCCTTCCTAATGCACATTAATTATTCTGCCCTCTAAATTAACTTCCATTGTTCTGTGACCTGCAAATAACACCCATACCTCTACCATATACAAATTGACTGCCGGACTTCGACATCGTCCCCTCTTCCGTGTTAAACATTATGCATTTAAATGTTCTGAGAGATACAATTTGAACGTCGGGGACTCACGTCTTCTGGGGAGACCTTGTCACCCTATTTTGGATCCTCAGGTTAGCGGGTTCATGAAATTTCCAGTTCCTAGTCATTGTTTATTGTGCTGACCATCTTCGTACTTCTTTCCAAATATGCAACAACAAAGTTTTAATGCTAATACGCCATCATGCAAAAACCATAAAGATCATCATTAATAATAAAAATCCTTGAGGACTAACCATTCCTATAGACCTTGTCCAGATACATGCAAAGAAGATATTTCCAGGTAATGGGAAAGCTATTACAAATTCCAATATATTATAGAAAACAAGTATGGGTCATTGTTTCCCTATTCCATACTTGGACACTTTTTTGATATCGGGTTCCCAGATTGACAGCCTCAAAATTGTGTTTCGAATTTTCCGCGACTTGCAAATAGTGCCCGGAGTTTCGCAATAGACAATTTGTCCGTTGTAATGCCCCCTTAGGATCCCAACCGTTCGTCGTTGCTTTCAATACTTAGCCCTAGGTTGGATGTATCTCCATGACGTGGTACATTTACTGTGTATCGAGTCCAACCTACCATTTCCCTGTTCCATACTTAGACACTTTTTCGATTTTGGGTTCCCGGACTAGCGGGCTCAACATTGTGTTTCCAATGTTTCGTGACTAGAAAACAGTTCCCGAATTTCCGTAATATACAATTTGTCAGTAGGAATGCACCTTCATGCCCTAATCTGCGGTCAACACTCTTGAGAGATACAATTTGACTCTCGGGCCCTCACCTTCCTTAATTGATGTTCCCTATCCCTGCCACCTTCCTACTTCTCTCTGGATATGCAATTGGAAATCTTTAATGCTAACACTTTGTCATGCATGAACCTTAAACATGTCATTAATGATCAAAAGGCTCAAGGATATCTCCCACACTTCTTCCATATACAAATTGACCGCCAGACTCCCATATCATCTCCTCTTTCGTGGTACAGATTTTTCACTCAAGTTTCAAGACATACAATTTGACCCTCAGGAAGTCTCGTGTCCTGGGGAACCATTGTCACCCTAATTTTGAAGCCCGTCTGACCACTTTCTATAATTTCCCATTTCATGGAATCTCTTTCGTGGATCCTCAGGTTGGCGGGTTCACAAAATCTCCAATTCTTAGTCACTTTTTATTGTTCCCGCCACCTTCGCACTTCTTTCAAAGTATGCAACGACCAAGATTTAATGCTAACGATTCATCATGAAACAACCGTACAAACCGTCATTAAAAAGAAAAGTGTCGACGAGACAGTGAAATTTAAATGAATCTCGACTCCTCGAATTTAAATGAATTTATTTTCTCTTATTTTCTCTTTTTTGCCCAGAGACATGCAAAAAATATCTTTCCACACAATGGCATATATATTACAAGTTATAATATATTAGCGAAAACTAAATCGCCCAGTCGTTTCCCTATTCCATACTTGAGCCATTTTTTTGATTGCGGGTTCCTGGATAGGAGGGCTCACGTTTTCACTTCCATTATTCTATGTCCTGCAAACATTACTCGGACTTCCGCGATATAGAAATTGCACTCTGGACTGTCCCATCATGCCCTCTTTCATGTTATGCTTTTTGCACTCAAAAAGTTTTGAGCCATACAATTTGACCCTCGGGCCCTCACCTCCTATGGTTATACCTTGGAACACTATTTTGAAGCCCGCACGACCGCTTTCGATAATTAGACACTCCTTAATTGCTATTTCCCATCCCTGCGACCTTCATACCTCTTTCTTAATATGCAATTAGTAACCTGTCATGCTAACAACTCACCATGCAGGAACCGTCAACATTGTCATTAATGAGCGAAACACTCGAGGAGATCTCCCATTAATATGCACTAAGCCAAGATCTATAGAGAGTTATATTATCCCTTCCGATTATTTATCTCAAACACGGGTCATCACGTTGGTCCGTTCAGGAAATATTCAATCCTTAATTTATCATTGTTGTACCTTCCATGTTCGCACTTTTATGTATGCAATTACTAGTATTTAATGCTAACAGTGCATCAGGCAACAACCATCCAACTTGTGATTAATGAGCGAAAGTCTCGAGGAGATCTTCCATTCACATGCATTGGACCAAGATTTGCGTAGGGTTATATTATTCCTTCCAACTCTTCATTTCAAACATCGTCTGGAGCAAATCAACGTGCTTGTAAACTTATGGCAGCAACTCGACAGTAGTTCTGTGGATACATAGTGAATATCTTCGGACGTGAGGACCAGAACTTCCAGTGGTCCAGGGCATACTCTTACTATTCATCATGTTCCGCCCAGAACGAAGTGATTTAAACCTCTGGAATCACTCGTGCAGGTTGCGTCCCTGAGGTTTTTTACTATAAGGAGGTGGTCTCTTGGTGCGCCGAAAAATATATTTCAAGACAAAGAATTATTCCACTACGTGACCATTCTCCTATTTCTTTGTCACCTCAGGTCTTCCACAAGATGTTAAGATTTTCAGAGCCAACATTGACCTTCAAGGGAAAAGACTGCAAATAGTGCCTAGAAAAACATGATAACGGGTTGGACCTCTAAGTTGAGTTCCTCGAAGACCCGACAACAGTTCTTGAAGATATCACAAAGTTACAGGTCAGTTCCTTTATAAATCCATTCCAGGAAATTGCTTGGTTGTTTACAAGAATAACGAGCAGGAATCCACGAAAAGCATTTCCCATATAGTTATTTATATTTTGTACTTCACAGTCAATGAACAATTCATTTTCGATTGGGGAAAGCTAATTTCCATTGAAATTTGTTCGCAACTATCATGATTCAAATAATCGAATAAATTTTTTATTTCATCCTACTTGATTTTCGCAATAGTGCATTGCTGTCTGTTTCCAAAACTGCCTATGTCCAAGAAAATAAACTATGAATTCGACCTAGTAACATTCTGGTACCAGGCCTTATGGAGGCACAAGGTCTCCCATTGTTTTTATGAGGTTTTTAATGGCTTTGTATCAGTTTTCAAAGATTTATTGTTAGTAAAGGATGATCCCCGGATCCAGGCAACCACGTTTTTGGACAGGAAAGAGAACACTTGAACAAAAGGAAAATTATAGTGTAATAATGATCTTTCACTCCAATGAAAATATTTTTTCCTTCCATGCCACATCACAGACAAGATGTTTGTTACAGAAATAACAAGGCAATACAACCACTGGTTGCATTTTTTCCATGACAAGAGAAAAAAAAGATCATTCCTCAGCCCTAGAAAGTCAGGGACTTCATGTGCAGAAACGTCAACAAGATTGACGAATTCGCAAGCCATTTCAAGAACTTGAACCTAAAATATGATGAAAGGCTAAAAGAATTCGACTCTAATGGGATTTTTTTAGAAGATTTACTATCATTTGGCTTTAGCATCTCTTTTATCCATAGACGCATGACTGAAGACAGAGACAGTGACGACAACACTCATGCTTCTGACGATTGCAAGGTAGAACATTGCAAAGCACAACTAAATTGTATAGACAATAGAGAAAAGGATCCAGTGAGAAGAGTGGTCAGTCCCCGACCAACACTCGCAAGAGCACGACATCACGGAGCATCGCTTCAATGGCCCACCCCAGTAAGAAAGAAACACATAAATATTCAAACGGAGGAGGATATAAGAACCCTCCTCGCAGAAAAATTGATAGTTCTCACAAGATTCCCCTGACGAAGAAGAGAAAAAATATTTTAGGGCAGGCAAAAGAACCCGAAATTGAAAGTGAGCACATGCAACTTGAAACTTATGTGGATGCTCTGTTGCATAAAGTTGACTCGCACGCGGATGCGATGCACCATAGTTCCAGAATGGAAATAGCTAAGACTGACATTTTTTACGAAGATAAATCCTTCGTATTCCAGAGCGTTGTTTTTTACAGCCAATCTAAAAATTTAATCATTGAAAAGAGAGATGTAACAAATAAGAAAGGAAAATATCGTACAAATATTAACTTAGGAAAATGTTGTCGTCCCAAATCTCCCGATTTCACTGTGTAACGGGTGATGCTCTTGATGATTCCATTGGAGGAATTGAAGTGGAGATTTCCAAACTGAACGACCGATTCAAGGAATTGGAGAAGGCTTTCATTGCTACCCCAGTGTTTTCCAATCCTATAGAAAAAACCGTGTCTACTACCCCTGCAGCCAAGTTAAAACGATCCTCCAGCCTCCTCACATCTTGTAGAGCCTTTGTAGAGAAGAACATCAAGAAAATAATGTAGCTAATTATTGAAACATGGGAAACATCACAAAATATAGCTTCCTTTCGAAAGAGGGAAAATGATTTACATGAACATTTGCAGACGAATTTAAAAAGTGAAGAACGTTTCTATGAATAGATGGTGACCCCTTTTTCCAACCATGCCATCAACAACTCAGATCTGAAAAGAAGACAAGAGGATCTCCCCTCCCCAAAGAGGATCAAACAATTAAAAGCATGCTGGAAAAAGAAAGTTAAGAACCTCCAACTCATTGTCGAATCATGTGAACAAGCCATATCAGAGAAAGAAGAATTATTTAGAAACCTAACCCAAATAGACTTAGTCGAAAGTACCAACGAGGTTCAAGACCCAAACTTAATCCTCAAATCCTTGTCCTTGACCAAACAAACATTTGATGAACAACTTGATATTTTAAATGGGTTGTCTTTAGAAAAGTTTTACGGCATCTTTGAATATGGTGAAGATGAGGTCGAGAACTGGCTAGAGGACTATTCAGCATACAATGAAGAAATTGAACAGGATCTGCATAGTATTTCTGCGGATCTAAGGAAATTAGAAAACAAGCTTTTCGACATAGAAATCCATGATGAAATCAATGTGACCCCCATGAGAAGCTACATTGAAGAATGGTTCCAATGGAGAATGGACAAGCTCATCAACGAAGGGCAACAACCGGTTGGCATGATTCCAGTGGTTGTCGACGACAACAACAAAAATGCAACGACTTCATAGTAAGTCTATACTAATCACATCTTGTTTTCTTTATCAATCCAATTATTCTACTTCTTTAAATAGAAATCTCTAACCAAAGACTCATAACTTCAAATTTCTTCTTTTCAAGTCTTTCTCTCTACCGTTGTGCACTTCTTCTTTTTACAGATGTATTGTACTTATTTCTTTTATGGTCTGTGGGAGCCTCAATCCCAGTCTATATGACAAACACATTTAAATTTTCAGAAATATGGAACAGATTCCAGAAATATGTAACAAACATTATTAATTTTTGATAAATTTCAAAGAAAACTAATTCGAGAATGCTAATTTTTTTTTCCTTAAACTATGATGGATGTAGGAAATTGTGTTTATTATATTTGAATGTTTAATGTGTGATTCTATCCTTTTTTCCGGGAACCTTTATTGCAAGGCATTATTAATTTTTTATCAATTTCAAAGAAAACTAATCCCTGAATGTTTGAGATAAAAATTGATTTTATAAACGCAATGTCTTGTGGTTGGCCCGTGATACACGGCCACAAATCATCCTCTCATCCTCTGCATGGATACCACATGTACTTCAAGCTGCTTCCCACATGTCTCTTCTCGATCGCGAACAACCTGGTTGGGACTACGTAGTCATGCAACACTGACTTAAAAGTAATTTTTACTCATAAGGTAAGGAGAACCATATGAATACCCTTTATCAATATGGATGCCCTTTATCCCAGACCGTTCTATATGCATAAGCTGAAGTGAAAATGGGTCGGAGTAAGAAATCAGTTGTGGTCAACAAAGGTGCAAATCATTTGGCCTTTAGCCTAAGCCCATTCTAACTGATGTCGCAACCCTGATTCCCGAGTTCTATCTGCTTAAGCTAAAGGGAAAAGGGGTCGGACTAAGCAATCAACGGTGGTCAGAAAAGGTGAAAATCATTGGCGCTCGTTCTAACTGATGCCGCAGTCCTGATTCCTAAGTCCCTCTGCAATCCTGCACCCAGCATCCCTCTACAGCTTGACGAGTCCACTGCTCATTGCATGCATATCTCCATCACTTCTGCCATATTAAGAGACACGAAATTCGCTCGTGTCTTCATATATCAGAAGAGATGAATCTTAGATTTCAACATTCATAAAATATAGATATAAAAAGAGCCCATCTACAGAACCACATAGATATATTAATCTACCTGTGAGCTCATGTAATCATCTATCTGTGTGAGCGATTTGTGTGAGCTTCAGTTTCTGAGAACATATATAAATTGTAGCTTGCCTTGTTACAAAATTCCATCACATATTGAGAGGCAAATTTCACGTGAAGGCCCAACAACGATTTTTCAATTCAGTATTATTATATTTGTCAACCAGGTTGTCATGTTTCGGCCTGCCTAAGTATACGCAAAAGAACTTTAATATGTTGGGGAATCTGTGCACAGCTGAAAGTTGTCAAAGCAATTGATGGTTTTGAATGCAATTCAAAAAGGTACTATCACATGTTTGCATCTCTTAAATTTGGTTATATCTGCGGCTACCCATCACAAGATTGGCATTGCTATAAATATGCAGAAGTTGTTATATATGTTGTGCACATATCTAATCGATCAATACATCCATAACTTCAAGTTTATATTTGTTTTCCACGGCGATTTATCAATCTTTATTTGACCAATTAGAAGACCAGAGGTTTGGCTACCAGAATGGCCAGTGCTGCATCAGAATGTATGTTCATGGAAGGAAGGAAGGCGTTGCAGAGGAAAAATGGCAGCTAGGCCTTTTCCCAAGAGAGGGCAGGTAAAGACGGGCATCCCAGCCTCTGCCATTCAAAGCATAATCTTTGTGCTTCAACTGCCGAAGTCACCCTCTTCCACTCCCTCACAAAAACTGGGGTGCTCACGGATTTGATTAAGTGTAGTTGTATACTGAGAAAACTACATTATAAAAATAATTGATATAAGCTAATAAGTATTATTAGTGTCTTTGTGCTTCAACTTCCGAAGTCGCCTTCTTTTACTCTTTTACAAAAGTGAAGTGCTCATGGATTTGATTGAATGTAGTTGTTACAACCATATTATAAAAATGATTGATATAAATCAATAAATATTATTAGTGGGCATTCTTAAAATATAAATATATATATATATAATTGATATAAATCAATAATTATTATTAGTGATCATTCTTAATATATATATATATATGATTGATATAAATCAATAAGTATTATTAGTGGTCATTCTTTAAAAAAAAATAAAAATAATAGCATTTATGACATATACATTTATAACGCTTGTGGATATACATTTATAACGCTTGTGGTTGTGCAAGTTAACATCTTAATTTTAATTTTGCATAATATTTAATCGCATAAATAATATTGGTTTTTAATTTAGTTTGTGCGCGACCTCATTGCAACGACAATGGAGTAAGATTATGAGGTAACCGGGTTCAATTATGCCCTATTATGTCTAACTTTCATCTTATCTAATTGACTGATCTTATCTTATATATAAATTAATTTATTAACTTATACTGCATGCTTACCCAGAAGAACTCTCCAATGATCTAGACTTTAGCAGTGATCCAATCATCCAAGGTTCAGCGATCCAGAAAGAGAGTGATCCATTAATCTTATGATTAACAATTCTATCCCTTTGGACTCTAAGATTATAAACTTATATATACCAGTGAAGGGTTGCATTATAATGTGCCTGGTTATGGACTCTCAGAATAACAGTGTCTCTGTTCTTCACATGAATAGTTGGCCTCATCTAGCGCTTCACAATTAGTACATTCTGCCACTCTGGCATAATCTTCTCATCTCTTTTCCCTATATCTGCATAACTTATTAAATATATCTGCAGGAATCCATAACTTATTAAATAATGAGGATCATTATATGCATGTCAAATTTATTATCTTAACGTTATACTTACATGATCAAATCAGACATAAACACTAATTTTTTGCATGCCTCTTTAGTCCTGCAGAAGTTGGACTGGGAATGAGAAACTCCATGAAAGAGAACGAAGCATAAAGAATCCATTCTAACAATCCTAGAGGAAAAACTCATG
This sequence comes from Picea glauca, assembly GCA_000966675.3. NCBI lineage: Eukaryota > Viridiplantae > Streptophyta > Pinopsida > Pinales > Pinaceae > Picea > Picea glauca. Next base: position 34,029 of record JZKD02S1757575.1, on the reverse strand, counting down.
GCAGAGGCATTATATGAACAAAACCAACAATACCCGTGGCAACCAAGGATCTTCAGCTGAGCAAAGGAGAAATCACCTAATCAATAGTAGAAAGAATCGATTGAATTTTCTCTTTATGGTTGAAAACCGAAAACCGAAAACCGAAAGATCATTGCACCCACCCACATCATGCACAACCAGCAAGTAAAAACACAGGATTATTTTAAATTATGTGTAAAAAGGTGGAGTCTGAAGGAGCTCCAGTTGCCCACGGTACCCCACTCACCGCACAGCTTGTAACCACACCCACCCAGTTAAAAACCTAAATAAAAAAAAAACTTAAATGCACCAAATATTAATAACTTGATAAGTATAAATATAATATGAAATTACTTCTCTCTAAATTGATGAAGTAACTTCATCTCCAGATATGATATAGGTTAATTTTTTATTTAAAAAAATGTACATTTACATGTGTTAAATCGAAACACTGTCCTCTTTACTTAAGATGCAACTTGCCCCCAAAACAATTAAAACAATTAAGTAATCAAATGAAACATATTCCAGAATTTTGAACTGTAGGTAATGTTTATTTTCATAACTTCTGGAGTCTTTCATTTGGGTAAGATTAAATCAAAAGTATCTTGAATTAATATTGGCATTAAAACCAAAAATAAAATTATTAGTAAGAGGAGTTCTCTACAGTCTAATAAATCCAATGCAACCTCGACTGATATATAGTCTAATAAATCTAAAGCAACCTCCACTGATATATATAGTTTTATAAGATATATAAAAAAATATTATAGCATTTTTTAATAAAATCTAGTCTGATCAGTTAGCTTTCTGTGGTGAGAGATTTGTTCAGAGCATGTCGGAAGAACCACAGTGACGGTGCTTTTGAGAGCTTGTTCACTGTGGTTCTTCGGACATGCTCTGAAAAAATCTAATCTAACAAAACAATTACTATCCGAAAGCTTTCAATTTATTCAAATTATTTTTTTGATAAGTTACGAGTGTCACAACTTTCAAATAATTCCTTTTATGATGAGGGCGTGACACACAACTGGTGCAAGGGACGCTAGTCATCCAGGGAGGCATACTCACCAACCGATGAGGGTCTGACACACAACTGGTGCAAGGCGCGATAGTCATCCACGGAAGCATACTCACCAACCAACCGATTGACACTTGTTAACGAAAACTAAAAGTATCCCAGTTTATTCAATTTTTTTTTTTTTTATGAGTCTCACACAACTTTCAAATCATTCCTTTTATGATGAGGGCGTGACACACACAACTGGTGGAAAGCAGCGCTAGTCATCCAGGGAGGCATATTCACCAACAAATTGACACCTAGTAAAGAAAAGCTAAAAAACTGAAGTATAGTAAAAAATTTAAATGCAGTAAATATTTAAATTTTAAAGTGAATTATTATGATTATGTTAATTATTTTAATCACTCATTTTAACCAAAAAAAAAATGGATATCTTTTATCTTAAAAAAAATTAATGCTTAAAATTACAATTTTTCATTTATTATAAAATATTGCAAGTTACAATTTTTCATATATTATAAAATATTGAAAGGATATCAAATCTTATCCATTAAAAACTCATTTATAATTAAAAAGTCATTAATTCTAACAATTTTCAATAGATATAAGCTATAGACACAATAACTTTCTTGGTGTGTTGAAATGTTATACACAACTTGTTAGCGATTATTTTTGTCTTAGGCACAAAAGCACCCAGGTCTGTAGAATGACCGGGAAACACCCAAGTGCAACAACGGAAGAACCAACTTTCCGGTTACGAGTCAAGCAAGCGGGCAAGGTTTTGATGTCTATAGCCGAGATCCGTCCACGAAGCAGATCAACGGTCATCGGGGTCTCGAGGTTACCAAGTTACCCGACATATAACACCAAAGAAAGCCCTTATATTTCAAAGCTGAATCTGGGTCGTCCGATCCAGTGACGCGTGTCGGAAGATCCGGCCGCATCGGTGTTTCGGCATTCGGGGGTTCATGGGGTGAGAGTTTCGTGTTGTTCAACATCGCGAAACCCCGAACCCCGATAGTGCCGAAAGCATAGAAGCTAGGGTCCGCAACATCACGAAGCATTTTCAGTCGTCCATTCAAAGGGGACACCTGGCGACAAACTGAGCCATATCAGCGTTTCGCCCCGCACGACTCCAAGGTGCAAAGAGCAGCTTCGTTATGTTCTGATGCACGAGATGTCGGGAGAGTCCCGAACCCGGGCCCATAGCGGTGTCGGGTGAGTTCAAGACCGTCATATCTCAAAGGGACGCGTGGCACCGGGTTGAGCCGCCTCGGCGTTTCGCTCATCGCGATTTCAAATTTGCGGGAATAGCTCCTTCCCATTCACGAACACCGAAAGCGCCTTGGGAATAGGCACGTGACCACAGTCTGTGGTCACTTGGAGGAAGGAAGGAGCTACGTAAAGAAGGCCAAAGGCACCAAGTTCATTTGCAGAGGGGATCATCGCTATCTCCAGGCGCCATCGGATCGATTTCAATACTGTTTCTAGCATTGAAATAAATGAAGGCAAGAGCGGGTGGTTGAAACCTCCTTTCGTTCATTAAGTGAGGGGATGGAGAGTCTGGTGAGCCACCTGCTCGCAGAGGTCCTGTGTATCGATTTCCTCAAAGAGGCCATGCCGAAGTCCTCATATCGGCAGAGAAGTCTGCACACGCTAGACGAGCACTTAATGGCTCAGCTACAGGGGCCATGCGTAGTACAGATGGCATTTAAAGAAAGATATTGGTACGAGTTCGACTGAAGGGACACCAAGCTTCAGATGGCCGCGTGCGCCTCCGTGAGGCGATTTTCTCTAAGTATATATACTCGGTCTTTGTATTTTTGTAATGGATTGATGGTTGAGCTGCACTCTCGACTGTGAAGTTTCTGAGGAAGCTCTGGTTATGTATTTTGATTTGAGACTGTCAAATTAATGAAAGTCAGCTTCTCTTTCCTTTTTATTTTGTTTGTTAGTTGTTTAAAACACTCGGAATTGGAGGATCCAGTCGAGGGTCGCATATTGTAGGATGACGTATGGTTAGTCACTGCAATCTCTGCACCAGTCTTAAGAAGTCTCCCACGTTGTCTTTTTCATCTTACACTGAATCATTCAGAACTGGAGGATCCAGTCGAATGGTTGTAGCTGCATAGTATGATAGGTTTGATCAGTGTGCAGTTATCACTGTGTCATTTAGGCACATTTTAGTGTCTTGTTTTTCTTTCCTGAGTCGCTGGAAGGCCTGATGCCCAGAGTAGCCTCCTCTCTTTTCTCCCTAGTCTTCCCTCTACTCTCGCTTTAACTCAAATTCCTGACTGAAGTTAGTTGTGACCCTCACTTTCCTGTGCATTTCTGGCCTAGTTTTCTGAGCTAAATGATACTGTTCTGAGTTCACTCACATCCGATCACCCCTTTTAAAACAAAATTGTGACATAAACTGATGGGCGTTGGGATCTTCTCCTGCAAGCAATCCAGGAGTGACTTCCGACGCTAACACAACTCCCACTCTGTAACCAACCATGATCAGAGCATCCCTTGAGGCAATATGATTGCAACGCCACTCTGGTAAGAATGCAGGATGTGACCATTTCGAGGTCTGTGCAAAATGGATCAAATGAATATGGATCAAACCGTTCACCTTGTAAAGAAGAAACTGGCGAGCAGGTGTTGCTCTTCACATACTACACATTGTCGTTGGACCATATTTTATCAATGTAATATATTACTTTTAACGATAGTCATTTCATTTCAATTATAGTTCGACACGTTGCCTTTGGACCATATTATATCAATGTAATATATTACTTTTAACAATAGTCATTTCAGTTCGGTTATAGTTCGACTCTCTTGTGGTTTCAACTAATATGGAAGATATATACAATACTCATTTTGGTTGGTTGACTTAGAATTAGGAGAAAACCACATCAGTGAGGCAACGCTCACAATCTATTATTGAATGAGGATTGATTACATCATTATATAGGAACTGGTTTTACTTAGGCAGTTACAACAAACACCAGGAAAATAGGATATACATTAATTGAGATGTAGAGTTCATCTACGTAACTATCACCTACTCTATTATTTCTAAGTCTCCCCCTTAATGGAGAATGGATTGAATTCTACACCTAACATCTCCCTAAACAACTCAAACTTAATCTTTCCAAGAGGCTTAGTGAAAATATCAACAATATTTTCACAAGTATTACAATACATAAGAGCTATTTCATTTGACTGCAATTTTTCTCTAACAAAATGAAACTGAGCATCAACATGCTTTGTCCTTGCATGATAAATCGGATTATTCGCCAGCTTGACTGAACATTGATTATCGCATTTGATCATTGTAGGTTCCTTTTGTTAGATTCTCCAACATCTTGAAGAAGTCTTCTTAACCAAACAACTTCACAAGTTGTTGCATACAAGGCCTTATATTCTGCTTTAGTAGAAGACAAAGATACAGTAGGCTTCTTTTTATTGCTCCATGAAACAATCCCGGATCCAATGCCAAACACATATCTAGTGGTTGATCTTCAATCATCCGGATTGCCAGCCCTATCAAAATCTGAGTAACTTGTCAACTCAACACCAGATGCATCAGTATATTTAATACCATAATCAAGTGTTCCTTTTAGATACTTGAGTATTGCCTTTGCTGCATTCCAATGTATTTCTTGAGGTTTCGCCATAAACTGACTTAACACACTCACAAAATATGAAATATTAGGTGTAGTTGTGGTGAGATAATTCAAACTACCCACCATTTGTCTATACATAGTGGCATTCACTTCCTTTGAACCATCATCACAAGAAAGTTTCACATTTTGCTACATAGGAACAATAGAAGATTTACACTGATCTGTTTTAAATCTCTTAAGTACTTCTCTAACATACTTACTCTGACAAACAAAATTTTGGCCTGCATTTCTCCAAACTTCAAGACCTAGGCAGTAGTGTAACTCACCAAGATATTTCATTTCAAAAACTTGTGACAACTGCTCCTTGATTTCATCAATTAATTTCCCTACATTTCTTGTAATTATTAAATTATCAACATATAAGGAAATCAATATTATATATCCTTGCTCATCAAATTTGGTATACAGATTTGGGTCACTTTTTCTCCTCATAAAACATTGTTGAAGAAAGAAAGAGTCTATCTTCTCATACAATGACCTAGGTGTCTGTTTTAATCCATACAATTCTTTCTTTAACTTACACACTAAGTGTTCTTGCCCATGTTCCGCAAACCCTTCAAGTTGAGTAAGGTAGACCTCCTCCTTTAACTCACCATTCAAAAATGCAGATTTGACATCTAGTTGATGTAGCTTCCAATGGTACTTTGTGTTGGAAATATGGCTACAGCAAAGATGACGCAGATGATCAAGGTTGTCATTGATGGCAATCGATTTTTTATGAAGAACAGATGCTGAAACACGCTGCAACACAAATGAAACACAGATGTTGCAACACAAATACGAACTGCTGCAACACAAATGCAAACACAGATGCCGAAACACAGTGCTGAAACAGAAGATAATGCAGAAGGTTAAGGTAGAACACAGACGCTGAAACACAATGCTGAAACAGAGCTGGAACACAGAAGCTAACGCAGAAGGTTAAGGTAGAACATAGAAGCTGAAACACAATCGCAGATGCTGGCACACAGTTGCTGAAACACAGACACAAATGCT
>JZKD02S1757575.1:11244-21803 GCA_000966675.3 Picea glauca | reverse complement strand
ATAAAAGATGAGTTGTAACGAAGTTGGTGCTTGCTGAACATCTTAAGAAGACGAGGTTTTTTCCCTAGTTGGGTTTCCTCTTGAAAATTCTGTGTCTCATACTTGTGAATGAATGCTGTTTGTGATTGCTGTTCTTTATGCTATATGCTTTATGTTTATAACACTGGTTTTCACAGTAAGACTTACTGCCACTAAGATTAATGATTCGAAGTTAAAAATGAGAGAAATGGTTAATAATTTACAATAACTGATTCACCCCCCCCTCTCAGTTATTTCATACCTGTAACACTTTGTAGCTAAAGCAATTAACAATCTGATAGTATTCAATTTAGCTACTGGTGAAAAATTTTCAGCATAATCAATACCTTTTTTGTGTGAATACCCCTTTTCCACTAGTCTAGCCGTATATTTGTTTATACTACCATCTGATTTAAACTTGGGTTTGTATATCCATTTGCATCCAATGAGATTTTTATGTTTAGGAAATTCAGTCAATTCCCAAGTATTGTTTTTCATTATAGATTGAGTTTCTTCCTCCATTGCATTTCTCCATTCATCATATTCATTGGCTTCATTAAAACTCATCGGTTCTATGACATTTGAAATGCTACTCATTAGGGCATAGTCTATATACCTCTCAGGGAGCCGAACCTGTCGTGAAGATCTTCTCAACTAATTATCTTCCTCCCCATTTTGTGAAGATCTGTCTTTGCCTCTAGGTGAATTGTGGTTTCTTGAAGTGTCCATATCACCGAGTCCTTCTTGTTTCTTTTGTTGTTTCTGCAGTTGTGGTTGCTGCTATGGTGGTTGTTTTTGCAATTGTGGTTGTTGTTGGGATGATTGATGTTGTTGTTGCTCTTCTTTAACTTCTTCATCAAGAAGTCTATACCATTCCTCATGATTGTTGTTGTCATGATTTCCTGCTTCCTACTCATGGAAAAGTACATCTCTACTTGCAAATACTTTGTGAGTAGAAGGATGAAACAATTTGTATGCTTTGAATTCAGAACAATACCCAATGAAAATACATTTAAAGGCTTTAGCATATAATTTCTTCCTATTCTCCTTTGGAATATGTTCAAAAGCCTTACACCCAAATACTTTCAAATTATGAACTGTAGGTTTGGAACCATACAAGGCTTCAAAAGGAGTAATATTATCAAGACACCTTGTTGGACTTTTGTTCTTTAAATAAACTGTAGTATTTATGGCTTCAGCCTAAAATGTATTTGAGAGATTCTTACCTTTCGTCATATTGCGTGCACACTCTACCAGAGTTTTGTTTTTCCTTCCAGCCACTCCATTCTATTGTGGATTGTGGGGTACTGTAAACTGTTGTACTATTCCATGATCTTTGCAATATTTGATGAAGTCCCCTGATTTATACTCTCCCCCTCAATCTGAACGGAGGATTTTGATGGATTTTCTTATCTGCTTTTCCACCATGGTTCTAAATTTCTTAAAGCACTAAAAAACATCACTTTTTCTTCTAAGAAAATAAACCCATGTGTATCTCATGTAATCATCAATAAATAAAAGAAAGTAAAATGCACCTCCTAAAGACCTAGTCTACACAGGTTTGCAAACATCAGTATGCAGAAGATCTAACACATCACTCTTTTCTTATCAGGATTAGAGGGGAATGCATCTTTGTGCATCTTTCCTAATGCATACCCTTCAAAGGCAACATTTTCTTTCTTCAACATGGGAAGTCATTCAACCATATTTTGTTTTTGTAATAACAGTAAATCGGGATGATTGATGTGACCATACCTATGATGCCAAAGAAACTCTATTAGCATAGTTGCAGAAGTCAGTGCGTGATGTTCTTTGTTGGTAACATCAAGCTTGTATAGTCGTCTTGATCTGACTCCCATTGCAACAGTTCTGTATTGGTCCAACAGATCCTTCACTATGCAATAATTCTTGAAGAATTCAACCTTCAAGTTCTGATCTGTAATGGTGGACACAGAGATCAAATTTTTCTTTATCCCTGACACATACACCACATTGCGAATGTGGCGAACAGTACCATTCAACAATGTTACATGAATGTCTTTGTATCCCTTGATCTGATGAGTGTGGTCATCTCCAAGATACATGCTGGCTCCATTCTGTGTTTATTTAAAATTAGTGTACCACAACTTATTACATGTCATATGTATTGATGCTCCAGAATCCACAAACCAGGCAACACTATCAACCATTTCAACAGATAAAGCAGTATTGGACACACATAGTCTAAGATCCTATGAATCAAAATTTGGTTGTTCATCAATATCATCACAAGCAATAAAAAATATGAGATCATGATTTGAAGATTCTTCTGCATAATGACCTGTATGTTTTCTAGGTTTATTCCTAGCCTCATCACTCTTCTTCTTATGACAGTCTTTAATGAGATGTCTAGGTCGACCACAATAAAAAAAATTCTTTGACTCATCCATGTTAGAGGGCATACCTTGATTCAGCCTTGGGGATTGTCTTCTCTGTGATGAACGACCTCATCTGCCTCTTTCTCCTGATCTCCCTCTCGAGAATCTCTTATTTGACCACAATGCCAAATCTGTATTCTGAGGATTTAGATTCTCGCGCCTCTCTTCCTCTTGCAACAAAATTCTTTTCAATTCTTCAAAAGTAGGAGATTTCTCCCTTGTTGCGAGACCTATTATGAACATATGATAATCTTATAGCATACCATTTAAGGTAATAGTGACAAGATCAATGTTGGAAATTGTTTCCCCTATATTTTCTAGCTTGTCTTTCAACTCTTTAATGCGACCCAAAAATGAACTAACAGATTCATTTCCATCCATCTTAATGCCTAGCAATTTAGTTTTCAAGAACATAAAAATATTTGTGTTGCTAGTTTCATACAAGGCTTTAAGCATTTTCCACGTTTTAGCAGAAGTTTTAGCTTCTCTAATATGTGGAATTATGTTATCTTTAACAGACATACGCGCCAATACCTTGGCCTTGTTTTCGCACTTATCCCAATCTTGGATCTGTGTTGTTGTCACACCGGCAGCCACATCAGGTTTCTCTTCATCTTCCTTCGCAATGGTCCAGACAACATAGCCCTCCATCAGGGTCTTCATTTTGAATTTCTAGTTAATGAAATTTGTGCCATCTAATTTGTTGGCTTCGTTGAGGTAGGTCTCTGCTAGCGGATTCTCCATCCCTGCAACTGTTTGCTCCTCCAATCAGAAAATGGATCCTTGTATCACCAAACACACTTCAATCTTGAAGGCAATGAATCACCAAGAATATGCAACTTTCATCAATTTTCTCCTGTGTTGAGTAGTCTGTCGCTCTGCCTTCGGATCCACCGATCCGACTCTACCTAGACTCTCCAATGGATCTCCTAATCCAATGCACTTCAGATCTCCTCAATCTCTTCGATCTCCAGTTAGAATTGCATATTCAAAGATGTTTCACTCTCACAACCTGCAATGGCATGCGAATCAACAAATGAAAGATGGGGCGACTCTTTCTACAAATACCGCATAAAACCCCTATGCTCATTTTTCTGCTCCACAGATGGGGAATCTATTCTCAGGCGACCTCCTCGAGCTCACGCGACCTCCTTGAGCTCACCATAGTTCACATCGGGTTCACCATGGTGTAGTCCAACCTTCGTTTCCTCCTCTTCTGGCTGGAACTTGGCCTCTACCACAACTCACGATTCAACAAATAAAAAAATATTGACAGTAATATCTCAAAATCAGAAAATGTAAACCATCTGAACAAATGCCTCGGTGTGCAAAATCACACTTTCCGCTTCAAACTCACGCTAACCCTTCACGATTTGGAGTGTACGCGGAAACAACAACAAATGAATCAATTCCTTTTGTGTTTTCCTTCCAAGCTCATGACTGGGGTTCTCACAACATATCGGATCATGACTCAACAAAAAATAAGAAGGGGGCTCTTTCCCCATAAACTCATACTTTCCACAGGAAAATGGTCAACGCTCCATTAAGATGGCAGGGGGAGCGCAGATATGAGCATGCAACGCTCCAGGAGAGTGAGAGGGGGAGGGCTAGCACCCTAACACTCTCAGATGGATAGACAGGGAGCGCGAGGAGTCCATATTTTTTAATTTCGTAAGTGTGAGAGAGTCGACGCTCCTCAAACACTACATAGGGGGCGTTGATCATTTTTCTAAATCAATTCGAGATCTTGCTCTTGGATCTCGCCTCAAGGAGCTGATTCTCTCATATCTCCAATGCATCTCTGATACCAACTTAGAATTAGGAGAAAACCACACCAGTGAGGCAACGCTCACAATGTATTATTGAATGAGGACTGATTACATCATTATATAGGAACTAGTTCTACTTAGGCGGTTACAACAAACACCAGGAAAATAGGATCTACATTAACTGAGATGTAGAGTTCATCTACGTAACTATCAACTGCTCCATTATTTCCAAGTGGTTGGTCCCACTTTCTTCCACTATTTTCTCTCATTAGTAAAAGGATCATTATATATTGTCATGATATATTGGATCTCAACATGGCATGGTTCCACTTCCTTGTGGTTACTACTATGCACCACCCTTGTGGTTGTCCCTATTGACATAAGGCTCATGGCATATTATATCACCTTTGTGTGTGTTTCCATTGGCATAAGGATCATGGTAGTTAGAACTCCCTTCTAACTAACTATTACTTACCACTCACTTATGGTTGTCCCTATAAAAATAATGTCATCAAAACAAAATGTAGAATAATAATTACATATACTTTATGAATATACAATAGAACAAATTTTCAATAATTACATATACTTTAAAATTTAGATAAATATAATAAGTTACCTATTTAACCAAAAAAATACATACACATTTAAAAGAAAATTAATTTATACATTCCATTTATGAGCTTTTATTATTTTTATTTTTTATTTAATATTTTTTATTTAAATAGTATTTTTTATATTTTTAAATAAAGTAAATAAAATAACTAAGTCTTCTATGTGTACAATTTTCTTTCTCATGCCGTCATTAGCAAGAAAGAAAAGTAAAAATGCTATTTTAAAGAGTGCAATGAGGAGAACAATCAAACACATTTTTTAATTTTTATCTTATAATTTTAATTTAGATCAATTTTAATTTTAATAATAGAAAAAATTTTAATTTATAAATTAAAAAACAAAAATTAGAAAAATTTGAAATTTATCTATCATTACAAACTAGACTTTAGAAAAATCCATTTGTAAATGGTTTAGTCTAGAATTTTCAAAAATTGCAAAGGTCTATCATTGTAAAAGTTACAAGTTTTTGAAAATTAGAGTAACTTCATCTACTATGATTATATAAAAACTCTCAAGTGAACTTTTGGGGTTGCCAATACTTCAACGAAGACTTTAAACATACAGAAATGTTTTACAAACTCTAGAACCAGAGATTTTAACCATGCAAACTCTCTTAGGATAGTTGAAATAAACTCCCCCGAAAAAGTGACTTTCAACTATTACTTACCACTCACTGAAAAAGTGACTGCAAACTCTCTAACTATTACTTACCACTCACCTATGGTTGTCCCTATAAGTGATAGTTTTAGTTTTAGTCAACGTGGATTTAACTAAGACTTTCTTTTTGGATAAGAGTTATATATACTGAGTTGAAATAATCTTAGTACTAATCTCACTATCAATTTAGTAAAAAAAAAAGATAAAGGAAAATTTGAAGTATAAAAATTTATTTGAAAAAAATATATAAAAGGATTTAAAAATAAAAATAAATAAAGCTTTTAACATTTTATAAACTCTTAAAAAGCGTTTATATACTTCAATAAACTTTTCAGTTAAATTGTTGGGGAAAGAGCTCTTTTCCTATAAATAAAGAAATCTCATGCTTAGTATATGGCTTAACAGTGACCTTAAAATTAAATTATTATTGTTATTATTATTAATGAATTTTTACTTTCAATATCCAAATTTAATTTTCACTTTTAATCAACTTTAAACTTCTTTAATATAAAAACCCCAAAAGAAACTACAAACAAAATATAATTAAAAAATAATAATCATAAAGTAAAAAAAACAAACATAAATACATTTAAAAAAAATAATGCAACTCCAATAAAATTAAAAATGTTGAAACACACATATGTCGAAGAATGAACTAACTGACTCTAAACTCGATACCACTACTCAATCCAGGTTTAAATCACTCGATGCCAGGACTCTTTGATGCCGATAGTTGATTAGTTGATCCAGGTAGGTTTCGATGACGCTACTCAATACGGGTAGGTGCCATTCCACTTGATGCCAGTCATTGCTGGGCTAGGATACTTGGCTTAGCTCCCGGGCTTTGATCATGGGCTGCTCGGCTTGGATAATAAGAGGCTCGGCTCCCCGACTGCTGAGCTGGAAGAAGAAGATAAGCTCCCAGCAAACATGAGTGAACAAGTCAGCCTGCAAAATATTCACAATGCAGGAAATTCGTCTGATATCAATACCATTGGTGAGTACATAATTTTATTTTTATTTTTATAACCATCGAAATAGGATTGTATACCAATCTACAAGGGTAAACTTATGTGCTAAAGTGATAGACAAAAAGAGCCCCAATCTTCTCTCAACCTGACGATGAGAAGAGATAATGTTGCACCCCTGAACGACGCCATCAAAATATAAATTTAAAAATACATAAACCAAACTATCAGTGTTAAACATGGAAGGAAATATTGGAAAAGGTTGAAAGTCTATGTGATGAGATTAATCCAATGTTGTCCACTCCTACGTCTATGTTTCCTTAATAAAATAAAAAAATTCTTCACTGATAAAATGGAAAAAAAAATTCTTTCACTTTTTGGTTAAATGGATCTTAACTAAACCACCAAAGAGTCATAATTGTTGATAAAATGGAAAAAAAAATTCTTTCACTTTTTGGTTAAATGGATCTTAACTAAACCACCAAAGAGTCATAATTGTTATATTTTGTAATGGTACATATAAATGGGCAATAAATGGTTGATGAGACTAGTTGTGAGATAGGAGTTGGTTCACCAAGCTGAAAATTTTCAGTTAACTGCCTAGAACATTAGTTATTTATAATTTTTTTTTTTTTTTTTTATCTTTTATTTACTTTAGTCAAAGTGATTGAACATGGTTTCAAGTTGGTTATTGGTTATTTTAATAAAATGTTTTTTCTTTAAAATATTATATTGGGGTTTGTTAGAGTTATTTATAAATCATTTAAAGTATGTAAGGAAATAGGTTAATGGTTTAAGACCCAACAATCTCTTGTAAAAGTGAAAGTATGTTTAGTTAAGGACTACCAATACAGTGGGTTATTTCAAGCTTTTCCTTGAATAACTCTGATGAGTTGGCCTACATTAACTAATAACAATCCATGATGGTTGTCCCACTAATAATTGAATGATATAAAATATAAAATTATTTTATTATTATTATAAATTATTTTCTAAATTATTTATAAATTGAATAATTATTTTGATATGAACAATAAATTAAAAAAAAAAAACAATTGGAAAAATATAGATATAATTAGAAAAAACAATGTATTTATAATATTTTTTTTCCAATTATATCTATATTTTTCCAAATAATCTTCTCTCGACCTGACGATGAAAATAGATAATGTTGCACCCTTGAACGAGGCCATCAAAATATAAATAAAAAAACATAGAAATAAAAAAAAAATCGTAATGGAAAAACTACAATTTAAGTAATGGAAAATTGTCATTTCACCAACAATTGGGTAGTCTAATTTTGGCAATCACTATAAAAAAAAAATGTCAAAAACCTAGAATATTTAGACTTGTCCATAGCTAATGTGAAAACTCACAATTGTCAATCTCCACTATATGTGAAGTCCAAACTAATGTTGTAACTAAGTATAAATTTGAGGATGCTCAAGAAGAAATTGTTTATGACATATTTCTTTTTAAAACTCCCAATAACTTTTTGTATTAATTTTTTTCGCTAATTTAAATATTGTGTATTATGTGTTTTTATTAATTTTTGTTATAAATATCATAAAAATAATTAATACACTTCTATTAATAGAATACTCTTAATAATTGTAATTTCTTTAACACTTGAATTAGAGTAATAACTATTTGAAAATATCATGCCATTCTAGTAACTCTCATTATGATGATTCTAATAAAAATAAAAATAATGTGAAACCAATTATTCTAGTCAATAACATAAATAACCTATCATCCAACTCAATAAATGTAAGGACGTGTTGATTTTAAAATTTTCAGTATATAAAGGCTAAATAAAGGAAAAACAGGTATATAAATTTAACCACATAGCCCTTGCCAAGTAGATTAAGGTATAATTATTGATGATGATGATTACAGTGATAGAGAAGACGATGACACATTGTTTATAGATTTGTTCTAAGCAGGACAAGATCTCTTACCATGTTTTTACTTTAGTATGGGTGTATAATATGTTTTTACTTTAGTATAGTTATATAGTTTTTGGATTTACCTAAATTTAATATAGTTTTGAAATTAACCTAAATTTTATTGAACAAAGTAAATGTTAATCACCTTTTAAAAAAAAAAAAAAAAACAAAAACATTTCAAATTTTACAATATATATTTTAATTTATATAATCATTATTATATTATATAATATAACCAAATTTAATGTAAAAAAAATTTAAAAAAAATTAAACATTACACATTTTATAATACATATTTTAATTTATATAATATTTAATACATTACATAATAATATATATTTTAATTTATATAAAATTTATTACATTACATAATATTTACATAATATTGTATTATCAAAGTTAATGTGTATACAACACAAAACATCACTTCCACTTTTTACAAAGCTAAAGTTGGAGAGTATTATTTGTCCTATCATGTTCCATTTTTTTATATTTTTTTATTTTAATTCTAATAAAATTAATACAATCCTAGTACGACGAGTTTACTACTTCCTATGCGAATTGAATTTAATCAGATGAAGTACTCTTTTATGAAGCATATGTAGTTGAGGCATAGTTATTTGGTTCCGTGAACGGGGCATAAAAGGGGATAAAAATACTGAATGGGGATTACCTAATATGCTTTTCAATACAGAAATCTATATTGGGAAACTGGATACATACTTTATTGTAGTGGTGTGATAAATAGATTTGGTTTTTAATAATTATGATGTAGACAAAGAATACTTATACAACCAATTAGAATCTCTTTATAGATATATGAATTTTAATATTATTTATTTAGTGTTAAATAAAAGAATAGTTTAAAAGCAAATGGTACTTATAAAAAAGTTTATTAATTATGTAATTAATTTTAAATATTGAAATATATGAAGACAACAATAAGACTTCAAATATATTAGCCAATCAAAAATGAAAAAAAACAAATATTTTTATATATTTGTTTTCATAAATTAAACATTACAGTTCACATACAAATTTAAAATAAAAGTCAAATTAATATTAAATTAATAACATACTCATTGTTATAGTCCCATACCTTTCATAAGAACTAATAAAATATTTCACAAAAAATTGATAGAACAAAAACCCAACTGTAGTATTACACGGATATTTTAAACCAAACAGCTCACGTGATCAGCTGTCTGTGTGAGTTTCAGTTTCTAGAGAACATATATAAATCGTAGCTCTCCTCGTTATAATTTATCACTTTAAAAGACAACCGCACACTGGGGGGCAAACTCACCTGAAGGTCCAATGTCTTTGTTTAAATTTGATCACTTTAAAGGACAACCACACACTAGGAGGCAAATTCACGTGAAGGTCCAACGACATTGTTTAAATTCAATATTATTATGTCTCTCATGTCCTTTGACAGGTTGTCACGTTTCAGACTACATGACTAAGTATTTCACAAAAGTAATGTAATTGGAATTTGTACACAGCCAAAAGCTGTCAAAGCAATGGAAAAAGTTTTAATAGATTACAGAAGTATTTATCTCATGCTGATAAGCTTTGGCATCGTTATAAATATTCACACGTTCTTATATATGTTGTATACATATATAATCTCTATTTATATTTATTTTCCACATCAATTTCTCAATCTTCATTCATTACCTTGCGTGCCAATACCTATAGACGCATATTATATATTATGATACCAGAAATATATCTTGTTTACTGTCGCTGCGTGTGAGTACTCATGTTTATCATGGTCAAGTGAATTTAATTTGTTCATTGAGTTCATTGATAATCGTGAGATTCTGTGCAGTGGTAATAAAATATTTTTTTATTGATTGTCCTTGAGTGATAGTGGTTAACAATTTTTTTCATTTTTAATAGTGAATTCTTAAATTTATAGGTGACCTTTACTTAATTTTTAAAATCATCAATTTGATAGAAATATATATAAAAAGATCATCATTCCTAATAAATATTATAATATAAAATATAATATGGTAATAAAAAAATATTTTATGAATTTTCTTTGGATGTGGGTATCAATGGTTAATAGTTTTTTTATTTGATAGACATATATATAAAAAGATTATCAATCTTAATAAATATTATAATAAAAAATATAATATGGTAATAAAAAAATAT
>JZKD02S1757575.1:0-11234 GCA_000966675.3 Picea glauca | reverse complement strand
ATAATACAAGTTATAAATATTATAGCAAAGGCCATGCATAGTACATGTTACAAATTCTATGGTACATGTTACAAATTCTATGGCACATAGAGGTTGAGACTACCAAGCTGTCACAAAAGATTCTTTGGAAATTGGAAGGTTGAGACTAGAGAGAGAAGAAAAGATACATTGCCCACCATGTAACTATCCAGAGAGGTAAGTCCAGCATGTGCATTGAAAAGCACAATAGATACTTAAATATTCATTTATATTGGTTGTTAATTCTCCAAAAAAAATTAAAGAGAAGATTATAATTTAGTACCAATGTTGAAAAGATTAAGCATATGTATTGAAAAGCAATATACCTTAAATACATCTCCATTTTATGAGCAGCTTATAAAAATACTCATTTTACTAATAAATTATCACCCATGTTTTTAAAAAAAATCATCAATTAGTTCAATATATTTTTATATGGCTGGAATATTCTTAGTGGTCACACAAAATAAATGGCTGTGATTTCAATCATTAACTTCCTAGCTATTATAAAGACATCCGTTTATGTGTTTACTTTTTTACATTTACCTAATCATATTTAAAAATTACTTTGATAGCTAATTGATTGCCACCTAAGTGATTAACAAAAATTAAAATATTAACACCAGATAAATGAAACTCAAACGTTTATTTGTTAATCAATAATAAAATTTAATATATTCTTTTAAGGATTCTTTTCATCTTATCAACCTTTCTGCGTTGATTAACCACAATTATATAACTGTGCTAGTATTATATACACTTAAATTTATTTTAAAAAAATTAATAATATATGGAATCATTCTAATTTTAAATTATAAACAAATTGGATTTCTATTCACAACAAAAATTGCTTTCCTATTTATTAAATTATACATTGGATGTACACTTCTAAAGATTTAAGCGCTCTAGAAGCTTTGTATAACCATAATTAGATGGATATAAACTGGTACAACTTCTATTAACTTAAAATGCTATGCTTTAAATATTAAATCCACGTAAACTCTCACTCTCCAGAATCTAAATCATTCATGCATGCATGTATGTTCGTCTTCTTAACAGACATACAACTTACCTCCTCTCTTCTGTTCACATATCGGAAGAGACGAATCTTAACCTTATCCATATTGATTCTTTTAATAAAATTATGATAGAACACGAGTCCATCAGCGTAATCGTGAATATTTTATTCCAAACAACTCATGTGATCTTCTGTTTGTCTGTTCATATAAATTGGAACTCTCCTAGTTCTAATTGATCATCACTTTCAAATTAACCCACCACTAATTGGGTGACAAGTTTCACGTGATTGTCCAACGACATTGTTTAAATTCAATATTATATATGTCAACCAGGTTGTCATGTTTCGGCCTGCCTAAGTATTACACAAAAATACTGTATATGTCGGGGAATCTGTGAACAGAGGAAAGCTGTCAAAGTATTCGATCACATGTCTGCATCTTAAATATAATTTATCCACGGCTACCCCATCATAAGCTTGGCATTCCTATAAATATGCACACGTTCTCACATATGTTGTACACATTTCTATCGATCAAAACATCCATAACTTCCTGCGTAACGAYCAGTTYATATTTRTTTTCCRCATCAATTTCTYAATTTTCATTTCACCAATTAGAAGAGCATAGATTTCGCTAACAGAATGGCCAGCGCTGCATCGGAATGTATGTTCATGGAAGGAAGGCGTTACAGAGGCGAAAGGGCAGCTAGGCCTTTGCCCAAGAGAGGGCAGGTAAAGGCGGGCATCGCAGCCTCTGCCGTTCAAACCATAAAAYCTGTGCTCCTACCGCRGAAGTCACTCTCCTCCACTCCTTCACAAAAAGTGGGTACAYGCAGATTTKATTGAGAGAYGAGTGAGGTTGTATATAACTTTGTTGGCTGGTTGAAATGCCATTCGCAACTCCCACTCTGTAACCATGATCAGAGCGTCAGTTTGATCTAGGGCAATCAAAAGACACTGGTACTAGGACGGGCAAGGCCACTCTAGTAAGATGGCGGAGGGTGAACATTTTGAGGTCTTTGCAAAGTGGATGAAATAAATACGGATCAGTCCGATCTGTTTGGAAAGAAATTGACGAGAACATATTGCTCTTCAAATACTGCATATTGTCTTGGACCAGATTTTATTTGTCTCTCAACCTATTGAACCTTTGAACGACGACGGTTTTCCGTGTTTGTTATATATTGCGATCTTGACCTTTGATGCTACTTTTGATCATCTTAAACTTTACTTTTGAGTTATTTTTTCCAACTAGAAATTAACTCGATTTATATTAGAGATATAAATCATTTACATCACAAGCAGCCATTACAATTTGTCCCGGAGACCCAGCCGGATTTGACCTCAAGACCTCCTCCCAACACTTGGAGAAAGATACTTGTCATTACCAACAGCGCTGAGCGAACTAAGACTCTTTTCTGTGTTTGTTATCTCTTATGATCATGACATTTGATGTTACTTTTGATCATCTTAAATTCTACTTTTGAGTTATTTAAAGAGTTAATCCTTATCAATAATGTATCTATCCTTTTGGCTACTCTTGCTGTGTATAATCATCCCATCTCCTAAAATGTTTATGAATGAAATTAATTTTTTTAATGTAACTGTAAAGATTATATTATCAAAAGGTTTTGGTTTTACCCGAACAAATCGAAAGATACAACATTAGTATAATCATCCCATCTCCTAAAATGTTTATGAATGATTTTTTGATTTTTTTTTTTAATGTAACGGTGAAGATTATATTATCAAAAGGTTTTGGTTTTACCGGAACAAATCGAAATATACAACATTTGTAGGGCAAGGCTAATGTCTTTAATCTCTGCGCCATAAAGGACTCAAAATGATAACAGTCTGATACTCGTAGAAACGACTTGCTTAAACACGCATAAGTATCTGTTCTGATTAATTTTCGTCTAGAAAGAATAAACTTAAAATGCAGAGGATTAAAAACTTCATAATGAGAGATAGCTGCCACATCTCGCTCCTCCTAGATGTCGTCCTCAGTCTGGCTGTAGAAGAGTTGTCTAATGAAAGGGCATAGGATGGAATGTGTAATATTCCCAACTAATCTTGGAGGAAATTTTATGCGTATTGGGACCAAAATTTATAATTTGTCCTTATGTGAATGTGCAGATAACTTTTTTTTAGCTCAATGAGAAATATTATTAAAGATATAACAAGCATTCATAAAGGGAGAGCAGAAAAATATGGCATCTTATTATTTATTATGAAAGGAAGCAACAATACAAAGATCTCTAATGGCTGAAATAATGGCTTCAAAACAATATACACAAACTATTGGGTGTTACAAAGCCATACAATCTATAGAAATCACACAAGAAACCTGGTATAATGTCAATCAATGAATCCAAAGCTCTTATCTAGATCACAGATGAATCTCCTTTTTATCTAGCTAGGGTGGGTATTGCACCACATAAACTAAACCTACAATGCAAGGGTTTTTCCCAAAACCCTAATGAAAAGCACTCAATAACATATCAAATCATAATGTCAAAGTGAGAGACTACCCCTACTATTTATTCTTCTTGGGGTTCTTTTAGATCTTTCTTCCTTTGACTAAATTAAACCCTTACTTAACTCTCTTTCAATAAAATATAATTGTTTATTTAATTTAATTATCTCTTTAGGGTTTTATGCCTTGACTCCCTTTTCTTTGTTGACTATGTTGACTATAGCCTACAGTATAGGCTAATAAGTCATTAATTGGAAGGAGACATTACAATCCTCCCTTCCCAAAATTTATTGTCCTCAAGCAATTCTAGATGAGGCTAGATGAGGGTGAGGATGTTGTAAGATATGCTCTCCTTCCCACGTAGCATCTTTTGCAAGCAACCCTTTCCATATGATCAGGTACTATGTATGACTCTACTTCTGAGCCTCCATTCTTGGACATCAACAATCCTCTCGGGTGCTAAAACCAAATGTCCTTCCTCATATAGCGAAGGAAGATTTGTTGAAGCAGTAACATGTTGGCCCAATTCCTTCTTGAGTCATGACACATGGAAGACGTTGTGGATTTTTCTTCCCTCTGGTAGCTCCAACTCATACGCCACCTCTCCAACTTTCCTATCACTCTATAAGGCCCGTAAAAGCGGGGTTTCATCTTCTCTACACCACTCTTCTTCAGTGATGACTGTTGGTAAGGATGCAACCTAAGAAATACTAGGTCCCCATTCTCAAAATTGTGTTCTACGCAGTGCTTATCTGCATACATATTTTGTTGGTTCTGAGCAACCTGTAAATTTTCCCTTAGGACCCTCAGGATGTCTTGACTTCCCTACAACCAATATTTGGACTTGGGGGCCCTTCTCTCTCCAAACGCCGAGTCTACAAATGATGGGGCATCATAGTCATATAACTCCATGACCAGACTCATCTCAATGGACATGTGATGTGTGGTGTTGTAACAATGCTCTGAGAGATGAAACCATTTTAACCATGATCGTTGTTGTCCTGACACATAGTTCCTCAAGTACCCTTCTACCCATTTGTTCACTATCTCAGTCTGTTCGTTTGTCTGAGGTTCATAGCTAGTACTAGGTGTCAGCTTTGTCCAAGATAACCTAAATATCTCCGGCCAAAATGCGTTGAGAAACATGTTATCCTTGTCATTGACTATGCTCCTTGAAATATCGTGGAGTCTGAATAATTCCATGAAGAATAGATCTGCTACCTAAGATGCATTGGATCCTGAAGGAATGGAAAATAAGTGTGCATACTTGGTCAATATTTCCACCACCACATAGATACAGTCCCTACCCTGTACCTTTGGCAAACCTGTAATGAAATCCATGGAAATGCTCTCCCACATTCTCTCTGGAATAGGTAGTGGCTGAAGTAAACTTGTTGGGTGTGTCATCTTCAACTTGTTTTGTTGACAATTCTTGCACTCCCTCACATACCATAGTACATACTCCTTGAGACCCTTCCATGAGAATCTGTCTCTCTTGCCTGTCTATAAGTCTTTAGGTACCCTGGGTGGCTTGATAGAGGGGCATCATGAACTGCTCTCAAGATCTTATCCTTGAGTGTGGACTCAAGTACAAGATAGATCCTTTCCTTGTAGTAGATAATGTCATCCACTACTCTGTACCTATCATCCTAGATGGTACCCCCCATCAACTCATAGGCAGATGTATTCTTGGAGTATTTGACCAAGAGAGAAGACTTCCAATCTGTTGAGACCTCGGTAAGGGAAAAAACTAAAGGCCTCCTCGAAATGGCATCGACGACTACATTCTTCTTTCCCTTAACATACTCAATATCAATGTCATAGGATTGTAACTTATGTTGTCTCTCACTCAAGTCTTCCTGCTCCAAAAAATACTTCAAGTTATTATGGTCAATCCCCACTACAAAACATCCTCCCACCAGATACTGTTAGAATTTGGCCAATGCATGCATAATGGCCAACATCTCATTTTCATAGATGGAGTAGAGCCTTTATGGATCTCTCAAATTCCTTCTCTTGAATGCTATGGGGTGGTGATTTTGCATCAATACAATTCCTATCCCTTCCCCTGATGCATCACATTCTAATACAAATGGCTGAGAGAAATATGGAAGTGCTAGAACTGGGCAAGTACTCATTACCTTATTCATTATGTCAAATGTTTTTTGTGCTTCCTTTGCTCACATGAATGCCCCTTTCTTGGTGAGATCTGGTAGTGGTGCTCCCAGTTGCCAAAACCCCTTCACAAATCGTTTGTAATAGATACATATTCCGAAGAATCTTCATAATCATGTAATTGACCTGGGGGTGGGCCAATCTAGGATCGTCTCGATTTTATATTGATGCACGTTTACTCATTCAACACCAATCACGTGCCCTAAATAGAGGATCTCTGTTAACCCAAATTCGCACTTTGCCTCCTTGGAAAAAAGTGATTGCTCCTCCATAATGGTGAGAATTTTGTCCATGTTCCTTAAATGTTCTTCCCGTGTCCCACTATATCTCAAAATATCGTCAAAGAATACCAGTAGAAATTTCCTCAATTGTTTGTTGAAGATACGATCCATACATGATTAGAAGTAGTTGGGGAATTAGTCAACCCGAAGGGCATGACTATAAACTTGTAATGTCCATAGTGACATATGAATGATGTCTTATGGATATCCTCCTCTCTTACCATGATCTGGTGGTATCTTGATTGAAGGTCAATCTTCGAAAAATATATCACTCCATGTAGCGCATCTATCAGCTCATCAATCCTCAGTATCATGTATCTATTCTTAATAGTCTTCTTGTTTAAAGCCTTGTAGTCAATGTACATTCTCCACGTGCCATCCTTCTTTTTCACCAATACTACTAAGGAATCAAATGGACTAGAGCTACGTTGGATGTATCCCATCTCCAACAACTCCTGTATGGATTTTTTTATTTCATCCTTGAATTTATATGAGTGCCTGTAGGGTGTGGTAATCACTAACTTGCCCCCCTCCTCTAATTCGATGACATGCTCGAATCCTCTGTCTGGTGGTCTCCCTGCTAGCAATGGCTCAAACACCTTATCATGCTTTCCTAATAACTCCTATATAACCACATGGTAATACTGACAATCTTGAGATGGCTTTTGCATTGTGACCAAACACTCCATTGCGCATGCCACATCTTTGTGTCTAAATATGGCCTCCATGCATTTCTTATATACAACCTTAGGTGCTCCATGTGACGTGCCCTTGAGAATAACTCGTTGACCCCTAATGTCCATAAATTCCATCCTCATGTCCTGATAGTTCATTTTCAAATCTCCAAGGAAATACAACCATTATACTCCCAACACCACATTGGTGTCTATTAAGTTCACCACATAAAAGTCATCGACCAATGTGTAGTTTCCCAATGTTACATCCAACCCTCTAATCCTCTAAGTACAAGTCATGTTGTACCCATCTACAACTACTACCTCAAATCCCTCAAATTCCTTTGTGGGAATTTGTCTCCTAGCGGTGAGTGCGACGTTGATGAAGTTGTGAGTGGCCCCACCATTAATTAGTACCGTAATTCTTTTTCCCTGCATAATTTCCCTGATCTTGAAGGTATAATACCTGGGAACTCCTGACAATGTGGTGATGGCCGTCTTCTTTATTCCTTCTTGTAACAGATCTTGTTCTCAAATATAAAGGCGTGGTGCCTCCCTATTGTTTTTTCCCTCATTTGGGCTATGAAAGTACTCTTCCTCACCTTCATATTCCTCATTGAATAACACCACAATATAATGGACCTCTCCTTTTCCCATACATTGTTGACCCGACTCCCATGGATCCTTTCCACTGAAGCATAGTTTCCTCCTTCTAAGCTCTCTCCAAGAGTCTTCGTCTAGTCAGTATTTCCCTGTCCATGTCTTATGGGGAAACTTCATTGCCTGACCTTTCTATGGAATGAAGGGCTTAACCGAGGCCTTCCTGGTCGGTGTGTCTTCCATATCCCGAGTTTTCCTGATGGCATCATGTAATGTGGGTGGCCTAAATGCATTAACCCAACCTTTCAAAGGTTCAACTAGACCCTCTATGAATAGCATCACTATTCTTTGCTCTGAAATATCACTCACCTTGATAACCATCCTTTGAAACTCTGTGATAAATGATTCTATGTACCAGTCTTAGTTGTGTCAATTATATTTAGTGAGAATATTTTTCCATTCTTAACCCATAATTATAAACAAGTTAGTGGTAATCTTTCATGGGTATAAATTCCCACAAGATACATAACCAATACTAGTTCTCTCACTTGAAATTGTTATCCAACCATCTCATCAAAAACATTGTATCATAAAACTTGTGTCAAATATATCATAGATCATTTTAAGAAAACACAATTATTTAACATTTATTTAATATTTTCAATAATACATAGATTACACCATTATTTCTATTACTATATCATAAATCATTTTAAGAGAACACAATTATTTAACATTTATTTAATATTTTCAATAATAGATTACACCATTATTTCTATTACTATATCATAAATCATTTTAAGAAAACATAATTATTTAACATTTACTTAATATTTTCAATAATACATAGAATACACCATTATTTCTGTTGCTATTTCTAATTTGTAAAAATATAAAAAATTGTATTAAAAAAATTATAAATATTATAATTAAAAAAAATACATAAAACTAAAACTACAACTACATACGGTTTAACCAAAGCCAAGAATCAAATCTCTCTCAATGAATGTCAACCCATCACATAGGCATATGTTCGTTCATTTCTATGAAAATATTCATGTTCAAGGCATGAAGTGTCCCTTAAAATTATCAGAATATTCAATAGCATATATCAACATTCTACTTGAACGTGGACAGTAGGAGGATGCAGATAAGGCAGGTCCGCACAATATTTAAGAGCTGTTTAGATTTTCGGCGCCGAATCCGTTGTATGTATCCAGATTATGGAAAACCATAAATTACAACGCGGATGCAGGCCTGGAATTTTAAATTTACTTTACCTGTCAAGTGCAAATTTGATGACAGGGGTTTGTTTTTCATACCTGTCATTTTAAATTTTATGTAGATTTATAAGTGTCAATTTTTTTTATGTTATTTGTTAATTTTATTATCATAAATTTTCATGTTGAGCATACAATTTTCTATAATAAAAAATAACCCAAAACACACTCAACAAAACCATTAATAATTAAATCAACATTTTGTAGTAACTTGTATTATCAAAATGAAGCATTGTTGAATATTACAAAGTACACACTGTACTCCAATTTTTTTTTTTAAAGAGTTATCACTCCAGTGAGATTTTACAAAAGAAATATCTTAAATGCAACACCTTCATCTTCAGATTTTACAAAAGAAACATTTCAAATGCAACACCTTCATCCTCAAGGTGACTTCAAAATTGAGTATATCTCTAAATGTGGCATCCGAGCAAATGGTTATAAGATCAAACATTATGGAACGCACTGAACAACGGTAAAACAAAAAAGTTGTAACAACAACAATGAACACCAATTAGAATTATTTATTTAAAAATTTAAATGATAAATCCCTAAACCATAAAAACAACAATATCAATTTAACTCACCTTGTATTTTCCTATTCAAATCATCAAAATTACTACTATTTAAATAACATAACACTTAGCCATCCATAGGTTCAAAATTGTCACATCCTTGCAAAAATATATTTACAGAGTAACTAGATTTTACAGAATATTTATATGCTCTATATCGAATATGACAACATAGTGGAAAAATATTATGAAAGTATTAACCAACTAAATATTTTTCAACTCAATATAAAACAATATTACCTTTTTTTTTTGCACTCTGTTTATAATCACTTGAGCTGTAGATTGCAACTATATTTCATATTTCTTCAAGTAAAATATTCAACATACTAAAAAGCATCTTGGCATGAATCCTCCACTCACAGCTCAAAGAGTATGGAACACATGAATATAAGCTCAAATATTATGGAACACAACAAGCAACCCTTCTTACAACAACATGAAACAAAAAAATTGTAACAATGACAATAACAATGAACAATGATTACCCCGGATGGGGTGACACGCGTCCAGGATGGCGAGGCGAGGTGGCAAGGGGAGGTGGCGAGGGGAGGCGGGGGGCCTTTATTACCCGTCCTCCCCACACACTCCACGATTCATTGTGCGCGTCAGCTCCATCCATCTCCGTAACATGAAGCTACTTAGCACGAGCACCATCGGTCCGACCAGCCAGAGCAT
This sequence comes from Picea glauca, assembly GCA_000966675.3. Lineage (NCBI taxonomy): Eukaryota > Viridiplantae > Streptophyta > Pinopsida > Pinales > Pinaceae > Picea > Picea glauca. The sequence continues at coordinate 1,462 of JZKD02S1757575.1, read as the reverse complement.
TAAGCTCGTGGATTTAATGGTGTTTATTGTGGTTTATTTTCCCATCAACCTTCTCGAGGGCTCCATTGTGCTTGAACAATCTTCTGCGCAGCGAGGCTGCCACCTAGTTCCCGGCGACTTGGCTCTCACCTCCGTTCCAGCTATGCCGCATTTGAGGGGGCGACCACGCAGAGGGGCTGGCTAGTATGCAGCCGCCTCTAGACGGAAAAGACATAGAGAATTTTAGAGTGCAGTGACTCTAGCCAGACGACGTCGACGGCAGGCAATTCGGGCAGCAGATTCACCTCCTGGCACAATCGTGGAAGAGGATTCGAGCATTCAGCTCCCACCGGATTTTTTGAACAAGAAAATGGTCACCTTCCCGGATGATTGGGACCCCCACGCCCGTGTCTTCCGCTCTGGAATTACTCCCCCCGACAAAATCTCTTCCGAATCCTGTGCGAAAGCCTCCTCGGACCCAGGCCCAGAACCCTGCATCATAGAAGAGGAGCAGTGGATGGACGCCGGTGCAGCCCAGGATGCAGAATTTCTGGGAAGTGACGACAAGCAGACGAGGCCACCCTCGCCACCTCTTTTTCTCTCGGAGCAGTTGCAGCTTATCTTTGAAATCAGAAGCCTAGTCGAAGACCAAATCTTCCGAGCGGTCTGCGCAAGCCAGCGCCTGAACATGTTGTACGCAGCTTACTCCAACGACTCACCCAAGCGACTATGTCCTACCTGTGCACAGCGATTCGCCATTCCAGCTCGTGCAGCAGAAGCGCAAGACGACAAGGCAAGCCCCAGATAAAAGGTCTTAGAGTTTGCATATTTTTCTTTATGTTTGCTGATGTACTTTCTCTAGGACAGTAGTCCTCTAGTTGTTAGTATGGATAGACTTAGAAACTCCATTTTCAAACTGTTGTTAGTTAAGAATATACCCCCTGGTTTCCTACGGGCAGGGTGGCTCTATGTTTTCCATATTTTTTGGACTTGTTATAGTGTGATAGCTAGGTGTCCTGGTTTCCTTCATAGGCAGGACACCTAGCTCCTACCTGCCATGCATCCACTTTTTGAATGAAGCTTTAATAGGAAGGTCCCACTTTTATTTAAAAAAAAAAAAAAACAATGAACAATGATTAGATTTATTTATTTAAAAAATTAAATGATAGACCCCTAAACCATTAAAGCAACCATACCAATTTTATTAGCAAAAGCATCATTGTATTTTCCTATTCAAATMGTCAAAATGTATACTATTTAAAGAATAGAAAACTTACTTGGATCCATTGGCTCAAAACTGTGAAACCTATACATCCTTGCAAAAATATATTTCAAATGAGAAATAAGTTATGAGAGACCATTTACTGCAAATTTCTTTTTATGAAATAAGTTCCTGCATTGTTAACTAGAATGTACAAAATATTTATATGCTCTATATCCAATTTGACAACATATAGTATAACCATAACTTTGTCCAATCTAA
>JZKD02S1757564.1:92816-110844 GCA_000966675.3 Picea glauca | reverse complement strand
AAATCAGGATCCATCTTCAGGACATTGAGCCTGGGTTCAAATGATGAGAAGAGTTGGTTTTAAATACTAGAGTTGAGGTGAAATCTAGGTGTCAGCTAGGTTATTTGGTAAAATTCTTTATTAGTCTGATTAAGTTTTATTAGGAATTTTTATTAGGTTTAAAGTTTATTTTAATTTATTATTAAATCAATGTTTATTAATTTAGTTTTAATTAACTAGAATCTAGGTAATTAGTAGGGTTTAAATTTAGGTATTAAGTAGATTATTGAGTTATTTTAGGGTTTGTTTATTATTGTTTATTTAAGGTTTTGATGTTTCTTGAAATTATTTTTATTAATTAAGACTTAAAACTTAGTTATTATAAAATTATAGGTCTAAAGATAATTCAAGGTTTTTAATCTTGAGCTAGGTTAGTTTTAATTTTATTGTTTAAGATTCTGAGCGTGTAAATTCTTAAGTCTTTTAATATTCTTTAATGAGAAAGTTTATTTAAAAAGTGTTTTATATTCGGGAGTAATTTCTAATTAGGTGGGGTTATTGATAAAATTGGTTTTAATGAATTAATCTTAATATTGGGATAATATTTATCAATGATTAGTAGTGTTTATTATGAATCAAGGGGATCCAGTTTTCTCTTAGTTCTAACCCATTGTCTCTGTTCATGTTGTTAGGATGTTTACGGATTTCAATGGCTTCTCTAATACACCGTTTAAAGAGGTGATTTTCTTTGGCGAGGATTTTGGTGTCTTCAAGGTGGATATGGTGTCTTGTTTTAAGGGAGTGTTTAGCTAGGGCAGAGGTGTGGATGCATTCATTCTTAATGTCAGCTCCATGTTCTTTTATCCTGATATGGAAGGAACGACCAGTTTCACCGATGTAGCATTTTCCGCATGAGCACTCTATTTTGTAGATTCCTTTACCTTTGTGAGGGTCGATTTTGTCTTTGGCGGATCTCATATTATGTTTGATGGTTTCAAGTGGTTTGAAGGAGGTCTTAATCTCTTTTTTGCTGAGGACTCTTGCAATCCTATCGGTCACTCCTTGTATGTAAGGGAGGCAGGCATCTCTATTAAGGTTCTAGTCTTTTGGGACGGTGAGCTTATTGCGGGTTTATTTTAGGGCTCTGTTTATTGCATTCTTAATGTATTTGTGTTTATAACCTATGTTTTTAAAAGTCTTGGTAAGGTGGTTTGTTTCTTTATCTAGGTGTGCTTCATCAGAGATTCTTATGGCTCTAGTGGCTAAAGTTTTTAGGACACCTATTTTCTGGTTGGGGTGGTGATGGGAATTTGCATGGAGATAGTTCTCGGTGTGAGTCTTTTTTCTATACACCGCATGTCCTAGATCCCCATTACTTTTCCACTTGATAAGAACATGTAGAAAGGGGATGCTATCATTCTCTTCGAGTTCCATTGTGAATTTTATTTCTTCGGATATGTTGTTTAGGTGTTGAAAGAAATTTTGTAATTCGTCTTTCCCGTACGGCCATAGAATATTGGTGTCATCAACAATTTTTTTCCACCTTAAAGGTTTTAGGGGAAAGGAGTCCAGGGCTCTCTTTTCAAAATTCTCATGAAAAGGTTAGCAACAATGGGGTACAATGGGGAACCCATTGCTACGCCACTAGTATGTTCATAGAATTCTCCTTGGTAACTAAATAAAGTGGAGCGTTAGCAGACCTCGGCTAGGTTAGTTGTTTGCGGGTCAGTGACTTCTTTGATAATTTGGATAGCTTCATCTAAAGGGATTTTGGTGAAAAGGGAAACTACGTCAAAACTTATGAGAGTGTCTTGAGGCCTTACTTTTTCATTTTTAATGATTTTAATAAATTCATTGGACTCTTTAATGAAAGAGTCAGTGTGGCCTACCAAGGGGCTAAGGATCTTGGATACGTGTTTCGCTAGTTCATAGGTTGGTGAGCCTATGGTATTCACTATGGGTCTAAGAGGAATATTTTCTTTGTGAATTTTTGGTAAACCGTATATTCTTGGGTTGATCTCATTGTTTGGGGTTAAATGTTTCTTAGTTCTTTCATCTAGGTTAGATATGTTGATTGCATTCTTTACTTGTCTTATAATCTTCTTAATAGGTTTGCAATTAAGTTTTCTATAGCTGCCACTCTGAGAAAGGTGTTCATTCATTTTTCCATTATAATCATTAAGGTCCATAAGGATGGTGGCGCCGCTTTTATCTTCCCTAAGGATCACCAGATTTGATCGTTTCTTAAGTCCTTTAAGGCTGCACACTCTTCTTTACTCGGGTTTCTTTTCGGAGGTTTAGCTTTGCACAGAATAACTGAGCAGTCTTGTTGTATTATCTCTTTGTCTTCATCGGCGAGGTGTTGTATGCTATCCTCTATGCAACATATAATATTATCGATGGGTATGGAAGTTGGGGAGACGACGAAATTAAGTCCTTTCTTCAATACGTCCAGCTCGACCTTATTTAGTGCGCGCGCAGAGAGGTTTACTACCATAATTGCATTGGTGTTTTTGTTGTTTTCGCTGTGGAGTAACCGTTCTAACTTGGAGGCATGCCTGTTCTAAGATTCTAAATAACTTTTTTCGACTCTCATGGCTGCAATGGCGTCCATAATACTCCACAGTTTGGGCGTTATAGCTTGTGCTAGTTTCAGGTGGATTCTGAGCGTGTTTTTGGATAGGTGTTCCAGATTACACCTATTCTTTCTGATTTCACCCTTAACAATGGATAACCCTAGTCTGGATTTTATAGTGGGACTTCCAAGAGTGGGGAACAAAATCGTGATCATGGTGGTAGTTGATCGCCTCTCCAAATATGCTCATTTTTGTGCCTTATCACATCCATTTACTCCCTCCTTAGTTGCCCAAGTATTCTTAGATCAAATAATCTTAAGTTGCATGGCATGCCCATTTCCATTGTCTTGAATCAGGACCCTACATTCACCAACAAATTTTGGTAGGAGTTGTTTAAACTATAGGGTACCTAGTTGAAAATGAGCACTACATGTCACCCCCAAACAAATGGTCAAATTGAAGTGGTCAACAAGTGCTTATAAACTTATTTTAGATGCTTTTCTTATGAAAAACCACACCAATGGGCACAATGGCTTCCCCTTGTAGAATGGTGGTACAAGACCTCTTATCATGGAACTACAAAAATGACCCCATATGAAGTGGTCTATGGCCAAAAACCATTGTCAATCACTTCATAATTACCAAGAACCTCCAAGGTTTAGGTAGTGTATCACAAACTCCACACTAGAGAAGCCATTCTCCACATACTGAAGGACAATTTGGTTATGGCTCAAAATAGAATGGAGAAAAAAGAAAACCAGCATCACTCCAAAAATTATTTTGCAACATGAGATTAGGTGTTTCTTTGCCCTCAATTCTATAAACAAACATCACTCAAAGACAAAATACCTCAAAAATTAGCACCAAATCTCTATGCACCCTATGAGATCATCCAACACATTGGACAAGTGGCCTACAAATTGGCTCTTCCATCCCACTCCAAGGTTCATCTAGTATTTCATGTATCTTGTCTAAAGAAGGTCGTGGGATTGAAGTGCAAGGTGCAAACCGGCTTACCATAACTTGATGAATAAGGCTCTATTTTGGTTCAACCAGAAGTGGTATTGGATATAATAGAGCATCAATTGCACCAGTGCACATGATCCATGAAGTATTCATCTAGTTGAAAGACATGTCGCATGGGAACTACCCACGATTATGTAGCAATTTCCTCATCTTCAGCCTTGAGGACAATTCTATTGTCAAAGGGGGAGGGCATGTTAGGGTCCTACCCTAACCTACCTACTTTAGGCTACCTAGGAGTTAGTCAATTATTGTATGCACCATAATCTTTGAATAATGCCCATTAGATAGCAAAGGATAGTTATTTAATGTAAAAGGATCCACTTTATAAGGCCCACTAGGTAGTTGGTACCCATTATTGATGAGACCACAAGTAGTTAGGGTTTTTTCTATTGAAAATTTATTTAAAGAGATAGGAGGATATGGAGTATTTGGCTTGTGTTGTTGTATTTGGAACTCTGCTTGGTGAAAGGTCACCCCACCTTAAGAGGCAAGTGAACATTGTTTCCTTCTTTGGATTATCTTAATACAAGGGTAGCTTTTACATTTTTCATCTCATTGTCTCTTGTATCTATATATTGCAAACATATTCTCTATATTACTTGGGTTTTTTTTTTTAAGGGTTAAGGAACACTGAAATAGTGCCCAAACACTATGACCATAATTTTAACATTAGATGTTACACCCTTTGTTCCTTTTTCTTCTTGATTTCAATCCATCCTCATTATTGTTCTTTCGAAAAGTAATACTAGGTGGGGGAGCTACCATAATCTATTGCATGTTAGGAACTTCCTACGCATATTTTGTTGTTGTTAGGGAATTCCTTTTCTTTTATGGTTTCATCAGTTATGGTGGACTCTGCCACTTCTATCAGGAGATTGTGCTCTTCATTACCCTTCCACAAAGTGGTTTTGTAATTTAGTGTATAGGTCTTTCTTCCAAGAGGATTCTTGGAATACTTGTTAGTGTCCCTACTTTGCTTTAGAAAGAAACTAGGGATCCATACTTGAAGTATCCTCTTCATATGAAGGCTACTTTCTCATATTCAAGTTTTTGCTTCTAGACCTTCTTTATTGCCTCAATCAAAATATGTCTAGGAGAGACATTTGTGAAGTCAAACTCTACATATAAATTGAGGTTGTGATATGTATGTTGCTCATTTTTAGGGAGAAGAAATGAAAAGTCCCCATAACATTTCTAATGGAGGACAAATACTCAATACCCCACAAGTGCAAGGTCATATTGAGGAGGTTAAAAAATGGAGATCATGATTTCATGCATAGGAAAACATGTCCCATAAACTAAGGACTATAATTTAGGATAGAGTCCATATCCTCAATAGAGTTGAATTCCTTCCATTATGAATAACTCATGAGAACAAGGATAAATAAAAGCTTCCTCTTTTCCAAAAAAAAATTTGCTCAAAATTATATTAATGATATAATTTTTTTTACATCATACATGAGGTATCAAATCCTTCATAGCCAATACAAAAACATATAAGTCTTTATCAAGACATTCTAGAAACTTCCTTCAAAACATAGCAAAAAAACAATAAAGTTCCCCTGGATTGATTTGTAAAAAAAAAGCAAAATATCCAGTCTGACTAATACTGTATGTTTCAGCCCCTTTCTATACCAAGACTAATAAGGATACTTATATAAAACAATAAACCTCTAATAGGGAAAGAAGTTCAGTAAATATCTAGATGCTTTGTTCTCCCCACTCCTCTAGGTTCCCACAAATAGTATGTTAATCTTCCATCAGGCGCCAGTAAGGCTTCTTTGGAAAGCTTATCTGCCTCAATGTTGAAATCCATGTAGATATGATGGAAACTAATGACCTGGAATTTTTTACTTAATATCTTCATGCGCTTTTTCCATCCTTCAATATTACAAATATCCAATTTGCCCCTATCATTTAACCATTCTATTATCACTTTGGAATCGCCAAAATCTTGCAGCCTATGAATATCTAGGAAATTTGCAAGAGTAAGGGATGCCCATATTCCTAATAATTCATCCTTTGAATTTGTTCCTCCAACGCAATTAAAAAACCACCTGTAAACAATATTCTCAGTAGTTTTTATAACCCCTCTGGCCCCACAGGAAGACTGATCACTTCTTGCAGCCCCATTGAAAAAAGTTGTGGCCAATCCCTCTTCATGTTGAATAAAGCATTCCTTTACAACGAATTTTGGAACATGATTACTTTTAGTTCTAAATAGACCCATTACCTTATGCAGAATTGAATAGACTGCTAGCGTCTTATTTTCAAAGATTCCCCTATTCCTTTCGATCCACAAACACCAACAGGTCAAAGCTGCAATCTCAGAAGGAACAGACTTATCAGTAATCCACTGATAAAAAGCACCATCTATATCATGTCCCGACCAAATACTCTTTAACTTCAAAAGGTCCTTTAACAAAGCCCATAACTGTTTTGTAAAATCACAATTGATGAAAAGGTGTTCCGAGCTTTTTGAGTTCCTCTTACAAAAAATACAAAAGTCGGGCCCTTCCCAACCTCTTTTTTCAATTCCATCCCATGTCAGAATCTTCCGAGAAATGGCCATCCATGAAAAGATTTTTATCTTTAGTTGAATCTGCCAGCTCCAGATTTTCTAAATCCATCTGGGCGAAAATTGAAAATTTTGAGCAGAAACAATGGCTAGATATATATTCTTTACATTTATTTTGTTGGATGCATCTCCACCTTCCCACAAAAGTTTATCATTTTCATTACCAAGGTAAACTCCAACGGCTGAAAGACCTTTTGTAAAGATATTCCATTCATCTACAGGGTACCACTTAAACCCAAAGAACTGCTACTTAACCATAAATCAGATAACTCACTTGTCACTTGTGGATTCCTTGCATTGACCAGCACCTTAATCTCCTTTCTTGCTAGATGATCAAGAAGAGGCTGAGATAATAAGGATTTTTCACCCATACCCAGAATCACATCTCTGCCTATAAGAATCTGATCCCCCAACCCAAGTAACCACCTCTGCGAGTGAAGTAACAGGTGAATCGATTTCAACAGGTTCCTCCAAATCCTCGAAGTTGTAGGAGCTTTGAAAAAATCCGATCTAAACCATTGTATCACATCAGAATGTCTTAAATACTTATCCATCACTATACTATGCCATAACCCTTTGTCAAAGAGTGTGTGCCACAGAGTGTTGGCTAATAATGCTAAATTAAAATGTGCCAAATTTCTGAGACCCCAGCCCCCACTAGATTTTGGTCTCAACAATGCCTCCCAGTTGCATAAATGGATATGATCAGTCAGGTTATTACCATTCCATAAGAAATTAAAGCATAATTTGCGAACCTGGTTGAGGAAAAAAATTGGAATTAACTCCACTGCCATCCAATAAATAGATTGGCTTTCCAGAACTGTCTTAAGAAATATAAGCCTTCCACCCAACGAGAACCATTTATAACACCAAATCCCGATCTTTTTTTCAATTTTATTCACAAGCCACATCCAATCCACCACCCTCTGCGGACCAATTTTTAGAAAAAGGCCCAAATATTTGAAGCCTAAGTGCAGGGTTAGAAAAGGAAAATCAATTAAAAGTCTATAAGGAACCAGTTTTTTTTCACTCAAACCTTCAAAGTGAATTGAAGTCTTTGATGAATTTACCTGTAACCCATTCACTTTACAAAAAAGGTTAATGCAATCAAGTATTTCCTTCCATTCATTAAGATCAACATTGGACATGATCATAACATCGTCAACAAAGAAGAGGTGTAGGATATTTACCAATCTTGACACTTTAACACCCGAAATCTTATTCTCCACTTTTCCTTTTTTTAATAACAAGCTGAGTGTTTCCATTACCAGGATAAAGAGTAATGGAGACAAGGGACAGCCCTGCCTTAGGCCCCTCCCACTTTTGAAAAAATATGTGGCCTCCCCATTGATGATAACAACAAATGAAGGTGAAGTAACACATCTCATTATCCATCTTGTCATTTGAGTTTCAAAGCCTATCTAAATGAGTACCATATGCAAAAAATCCTAATCCACACAATCATAAGCCATATGTAAATTCACTTTGAGAATCAATGATTTACTATTTTTCCTCTTAGAAATACTATGCAAACACTCAAAAGCATTTCCTATAGCATCATGGATCCTGTGCCCTTCCAAAAACCCTAACTTTTCTTCTGAAAGATGATTGGACAAGAAAGGCTTGATTCTGTTAGAGATGACTTTGGAGATCAACTTATAACACAGATTGCATAGGGAAATCGTCCTAAAGCCTCTGAAAGAGGTAGGATTATTCTCTTTAGGAATCAAGGTCAAAAAAGTAGAGTTTAAACACCCTAGGATTTTCCCAAAATTTCTTGATTCCTCCACCACCTGAACTAAATCTTCGCTAACCAAATCAAAAAAAGAGGTGAAAATTTCCACCGTCCATACATCCGGGCATGGACTCTTGTCCCTCTTAAAGAGATCGAGAACCTTTTTAATTTCCTCTGATGTTACAGGTTTTAATAAGGATATTAAATCCTCAACCTGTATCATTTTTTTGTAAATATTAGTAACCTCTAGTTTTTCCATAGTAAAAGAGTTAGACCGAGCCTTATAAAAATTATTAAAATAATGAGTCCCTGCCTTATTCAAGCCTGCTTTCCCTCTGCATTTCTCCCCAGACTCCTCAGTTATTTCCCGGATATATTTGTGTTTGCGTCTCTGACTTGCAAAATTATGAAAAAAAATTGTATTGGAGTCACCTCTTTCAATCCAAATCGCTCGACTTCTTTGGCGCCACTTCTCCTTATTACATATTAAGATTTGGTTTCTCTCCTTCTCCAAATTTCCCAACAGCATCTCCTTTTCATTAGTTGAGTTACCCTCAACAACACCTAAAATAATTTCTTTGATCAGCGCTTCCAATGATATCATACGTCTCATTAAAAGTTCTTCCTTCTTTTTAGACCACAATTTAGTCTGTTGTTTTAAATCTCTTAGTTTCCAGACTAATCTGCGTTGTGATCCTTCCTCAGTTAAATACTTGTTGTCTTTCCAGACCGAATATACTAAAGACTTGAAATCAGCATCCAAAGACCAAACTGGATTGAACTTAAAGGGATAAATCTTGTTAACTGGGACAATATCCATTTGAAAAACAATAGGAGCATGGTCCGATATAAACGAATATTCCACCCACGACTGATAATAATATTTGGAGATTATTAAACTTTCTGCAATTAAACACCTGTCCAATATCCCTGTCGACCATTGTGCCACGTAGGAACCATCCTATCCGGTCGAAAATCCACTAGATTCTTTGACTTGAAGATTTCTTTTAGTTGATCTACCATAGAAACCGAGAAATTAGTATCACCCCACACTTCCTCTGCTAAAAGAGTAATATTCAGATCCCCCGCAATTATCAAATTGTCAACTAAGAGCAGGCCACTATTTTCCATAGAATCCCAAAAAGTTCTTTTATCCATACAAGGACCATAAATGTTGAGTAAAGAGATAGAGCACTGAGTAGAAATAAACCGGCCAGTTAAGAAAATACCCCCACAGGTTAGGGAAGGAGTAAGGGACTAATGTTCAGATCCCAAGAAACTAAAATCCCCCCAGAAGTTCCTAAAGAGCTAACAACACTAGAAACCCAACTTGGCCGAAAAATTTGAACAAAATTCCTGGCTTTTTGTTCCTCAACAAGAGTCTCCTGTAAAAAAAATGATATCTGGACACACACGATCCATCACCCTACGAAACACGGCAAATTTAAGGGAGCCCCCTATCCTCTAATGTTTAGGGATAGTAAAATCATTATTTTGACCTTGCTAGGGCCTTTAGCGCTCTAAGTGCCCCACTATCCATGGTGGAAGATTTATTCACCTCAAGAATCGAAGTTCCCCCATTTGCCTTTTTCCGCGAGCTTCTGGTTTTAATGGGCGAGACTTCTATGCCCAAACCCCTAGACCAAGCATATTCCTTATCCTTGCTAGTAGGAATAGCCTTTGAGGATGAAGCAAGTTCCCCATCCATTGTCTCATTTAAAACTATTTTCCCCAAATAAACAGGAAGGGGAACAGATGTGTTTAAGCCCCACCTGGAAGGAAGGAGACTATCAAAGACTTCTAGAAGAGCTTCATCATCAAGTTCAGATTCACAACAACCTTGTAGACTTAAATCTATATCAGACTGTAAGGGAGACTCACTACTTGTCTGTATCGAAAGAGATTCAGTTAATACAGGTTCAACTTTGTTATCCAGTCTACAGTAGGGGGGCTACTGTCATTTTCAGGCACAAAAATAGGTTTGACACTAGCTAGGTTCATTGGTCCCATGTCAACAGTGACAGACTTATTACTGGACTTAAACCCCATAGTCAAGTCACCTACTGAAGAATCGGCTTTAATAGGAGAGTCAGGGGCCAAAACTGGAGCAGAATCTGAAAAATCCTTTTCCCACAGAGTAAGAGAATCAAACAAAGACGAGCATAAATATTTTAACTTACCCAATAGTTTCTCCATTGTAAAAACTTGGTTCCTTGAAACAGTCCGGAGGCTCAGATCCAACTTACCGAAAAGTTCAACTTCCAAGGTACAGTCTGGTATATCCCAGTTCTCAAGTTCTTCATCGGTATCTTCCACGACCTCCACACCTTTGCAATCCCTATGCAGGTGTCCCATACAGTGGCACCGATTGCACCTGAAGGGAATCCCTAGGTAGTCTAAGCATTGTTTTTTCTTTCTTTCACGCCACACAATGTCCAGAGTTTCAGGCAAACCACCATGGATGTCTAACTCCAACAAAACTTTGCCAACCTTTCTATCTGGTGCCTTGAGTGAAACACTGTCTATGGAGATAAAAGTACCTAAGGACTCACCGATAGCTCTAAGAGATGTTTCGTTCTAGAAATGGAGAGGGATCCCTAGTAAAAGAACCCAGAGGTGTCTCTTCGAAAAATACTCACTATGCAGATCAAATGCAACACGCCACATCTTTACCATTAATCTGTTAGCCCCAAATAACCACCGAGTCGCTAATAAAACCTCTGTATCCTCGGGTGACCTACATAGAAAGCCAAGCCAACCTTTCTCCATGAAGTAAACCTTTAGCGTATAACCTAGAATAGGTTGCCATGTTTTGTCCATCCATGCCTGGATAGGTTCTTGTGGTAAGTAATGATAGGAAACTCGGCCTACAAGGCCACAAAGTGCCATGTTACAGGTTTCCAGCAAACCTATATCCGACCCCAAAACTAATTTCCTCAACACCTTGTTGGGTCTCCAAGTTTTTCATTTTTTGCTAGTAGGAACAGAAGTACACCGGACCGATTTCTGAGAAAAAACGTTGTGAAAACCATAAGACTATGAGTGTAATCCCTCTGAAGGAAAAGAGTTCGGGTTAAGAACAGTAGAAGCCTGGACAGAGGAATACAAGGGCCTAGGAAGGAAAGTGGTAATAGTCGGATTCTCAACAGAAAAAGTAGTTGGTTTAAGTCCAATAAGTGTAGACTCTCGTATTAAAGGCTCACTACACTTTGATGCGATGGGGTTCTTTAATCCATTAAACTTTCACCCACCCAAATCACGAGATCCCATAACGTTACCTGAAAAGAAGTTATGGATAAGCACTTGAAGACAAGGAAACGCTGACACCTAGAAGGCACCTACAAACCCCTCCAGTTTGGTCTAATTCCCAAAGGTGGAAATAAATGTTAAGGGGCCACAAACCAATGATAACAAAGGATAAAAGCAACTGACATGAAAGTTTAAACAAACCACATGGCAGGCCCGAGCTAAAGTAAAATCTTGTGAAGAAAACTATCGGGTTCCAAAAAAAGTAATTGGATAGTAAGTAAGCCACTAGACAAGTAGAAAGCTTAGGAAGACGACAATACACATCAACAAAGCCAAGGAGACAACGTTCTACGCAATAAAATGATAAACATAACTCCAATCTAACTAACCAGGTCACCCTCCAAGAGTTTCAAAACACTCCTCGGCTCTAGTTCTACCATTTTCCCGCTCCCCATATCAACTCTCCACCATTTCGGGTTACTTACAACATCAAGGATGAGGGGTTTCCGAACTTAGAAGATCCACTTGTGAATACTTGAGACACGTGGCAAGAAACCATTAAAGTGACATATCAACCCATGAGATTTAAAAAATATATATATTGATTAAGGGACACTTCTTGAACAAGGGAGATGGTTGGAGACAAAGTTTCATTTTTAATAATGTAGCCCTATGGAGTGGGAGGGTTATTAACACTAAAGGGAGACATAACCTCTTTGAATGAGTTTGCAGAGTCACAACTTAGATTTAGATCTACCTGAGAGATAAGAACTCCCTTCAATAACATGGAAGAAATTTGAATCAAACCAACAATAGGCACACCCATGCTAAATATGGTGGGAATTCATGGGCATAGGCACTCAACAATAGTTTGGGAAAGAGTGGAGAGGTGGGAAACGTAGCCCATGTGAAAAAACGACTAGAATAAACTAACACAACAATCATTTGGTCATAGAGACATATGAAGGCTATATATCAAAGGAACAAGGGAGATGAGAAGGTTCCATGGTGACTAGGGCAAAGCCCCAACTATACAAGCAAAGCTCCTCGAATCCATTGATTAACGTTGACTTATGAATCATATAATATTGAACTTAAATATGATGGCTTAAATGGTTTTAAGCACTAATATCAACTTTAAATATTATCAATTAAAAACTTTGTGGTAGTTTTTTAGGTAGAGATAACCATTTTCGAACTCAACGTTAAGTTGTACAATTTATATACGACAATGTTAATATGTATCAATTTTCATAAAAATTGCAAATAAAAAATCCAAACAATGACATAGAATCTAATTGTGTATTACTTTGCAAGGACATCACCCCCTTACATCCCTTAACACAAATCCACTTACAGAATACATAAAATCCATATAACTTTATGTTGTTCAACAGTTATCTTCACCTATCTTTTACTCTATGTATTTAGTTTTAAAAAAGTAACCCTGTGAATTTAGTTAAAAAAAAATGTGACCCACATCCCTTACATGCACTGAATGTTGAACATAACTTTCAAATTTGATCTTTGCTATCATTACTGACCATTTTATTAGAGACCACATTGGTTATCATTTGGATTTTATACTTCAAGCAATAGTGATTGTCTGGGATACTTAAGTTATTACTATATCCATGATTGTTGTACCCAAGGATCCCTTAGAATAATGTTGTATTGTGCACCGACCGAGGGGTGCTTTCTAATGTAAAAACAAATCAATAAAGCTTGTGTGTCATATGAGTATATAATATAATAAGCATAGGTATACAAGCTCATGGTTCTATATTAAGGCTTTGTGTTTTGTCTTGATTTTATCCTACCCATGATTCTCTTTTTTTAATGTATGTATTTATGAAGTTGACAACACTAATGATAAAAATGACAAATCACTTTCATGTGTCCTATTCAAAACCAAGGATGTGGTTGGACTATAAAATTTGGGTCATGTAAAGTAATTAAAAAACCTTTGGGAACATAGAAACAATATAATTTTAAATAGATGTATGTTTTTTAAAGTAACATATTCGATGTATTTGAATTTTGTTTTGTATTTTTTCATTTTTAAGATGGAAATTAGGGTAGATTTTAAAATTTTTTTTAGGATATAAGATATGAAGATAACTTATGGATAGATTATATATAATTTATTAGTAATTAATTTATTAAAAATAAATATGTTACAAAGTGGGATTTAAATTTGGATGGAGAAAGCAATTTTTCCTTAGAGCCACTCAAGTTATAACCAATTAATGGTTCAACTTTAAATAATTATTAGAAAAATGACATAATTATAAATAATAATAATCTAATTGTAAGGTCTTGATATATGGGACCCCTTTTGCGCAAGAATTTGACTGCTCAAGTCTACATAGGTGTACATATCCTCCCTCCCTCTAAATTCGAACTTGTGACCTCCTAAGAGGACATGGTCTTAACCATTAGGCCCACTCAACTTGTACCAAAATATTATTATTAATAATGATGATGATAATCTAATTTTACGATCATAGCCAAGCTAGACACCAAATTAGTATATGAGACCACGTTGTTTATGGGACAAGGGACGCCCTCTGCACAACGATTTGACTACTATAATTTATGAAGATGTACATACCCCATCCCCCTCTGGATTTGAACCTACAACATTCTAAGAAAAAACACATATTTTAAATCATTAAATTCACTCAATAGAATTAAAGTATTTATATATAAAAAAAATAACCCTATTCATTTTTATTTTATATATGTGTGAAAACGAATGAATGAAAAATATCTATCATTTTTATTATTTTAAATTTTAAATAATAAAAACGAATAAACCTCTCTCCTAGTTAGTTTAATCAATTCAAATAAATTGTTTTAAGATGAAATTTGTTATGAGGATTTTAATTCTATTCCAATTAGAATTAGAATTAAAATTTTATTAAATTATTAACTATTATTGTGATTGAAATATTTATATATAATTCTCAACTAACTTGCTACTACATAATCAATATTCCATTTACTTTTCTATTATCCTTATTTAACACAAGTTTATAAATATATAAAATAAAATATATTAATATCTAATTTCTTAAAACTGCTTCGACAATTTTAAGTATATAAACAAATAAAGTCAAAGACATTAATATTTAATTTCTTGAAACTGATTTCACAATTACAAATATTCCCTCTATCTACCATTCTAATTATCAAACTCATAAAACTTAACTTAAAAAAGTGATGCTATTAATTATTATTTTATTTTTTTAACATAATTGTTCTATCTTTCCAACCTACTTCATCTGACATCTCCATCATCAAAAAACCTATAATAGTTGTAGCTATCATTAGACTTCCATAATAAGCTAACCTTTTAGCTTCCCTGGGCAGAGTCACTGGCATGCCCCTACCATAACTCCTCCTTTCATGCTTTTTATCTTAGGTCATCCTGATGCATCGTTATCATACTCACTAACTCCATTGGTTCACTGCATCAGATACCCTATCTTAGGTCATCCTGATGCAACATCATAGTCCCTGACTCCATAGGTTCACTGCATCAGATACCCTATGAATATCTTAATCATCACCGACACAACTTTACATGACAATGTTCTCACTTTTGACTTCATGTGAGACAGTGACAAAATCCACATGGAGGATCCCACCTTCCCAATTCCCCAGCAATCTAGCATTGCTTTTTGTTAGCATCACAATCAAACCACATTTCAAACTTGCCCAAATAGGTGGGTGTCGACATTTATATTAATTTGAAGGATCAAACTTTTTAATTTAATTTGCGCGACATTAGACATGTTGTCTAGGTAATCTAAACTTCTTTAGCGTTCCAAATCTAGTTTTGTGTCGATGTATAAAATTTAAAGCACGTTTGTCTTGTAACAGAAAGCATCAGACATCGACCCCCCCAAGGAATTTTATATTCATTGAAGGGCACTTTCTTAAGGGGCCCACACTAAGCTGACAGATACCGTCCCTTCCCCAGGGCACCTTTGCATTTCTTAGTCGTATGAGTGTGTGTCCTCCTCTAGAAATGGGACACCTCAATACATAATGCAATAATAGAAAGGTTGAAAGGAGGACTACTTTGTAGGACAACATCCATCTCTATCAAAAGAAATTTTATTATCACAAGTAATTTGTAATCTTTCTTATTTCATAATGATGAAGTTTAATTTAATTAATTAAGTTTTTTATTTTTTAAATAAACTATCTATATATTAACTAAAATCAAATAAGATTTCCTTTCACAATTTATCCATTTGCCAATCATTTGCAAGTTATCATGCACAAGTAAGGTGAATCGACATTTACTATTTTGAGAATTCCTATGAACAAATCTAACAAATCTAGTGATAAGATTCTTGTACATTTGGTTGTTTTTATCAAAGAATTCTGAACAAATCTAGTGATAAGATTTTTGTACATTTGGTTGTCTTTTTCAAACAAAAAAGTAGTTTAGGTTGAGGTATTTAGTGTTTGATTTTTCACATGTAATTAAAGATTATCTATAAATTTAATGTAATAAAGGTTACATATTGATTTGGTTCTTTTGAAAATTTAATGTAATAAAGGTTACATGTGATTTGGTTCTTTTGAGAATTTGAAAAAGATATTATATTATTAATTTCCTTGATTGAGGTTAATGTATGTTGATGGTTTGTTTGTTTTCTCTCTTTTTTCTTTTATATTTTAATTTAAGTAACACGTTAATTAAACATATTGGGAGTCTCAAATAATACTAATTGTGTTGTGTTATTTGATTTGGTTAAAGGGATTGGTTATTTTTTTTATTTGAATTGTCTAAATTATGCTTATGTTTCACCTTCTCAATAGAGCAATTAAATTGAGGAAACTTGCAATGGTAGTTGGAGGGATGATTTTAAGGATGGAAATTTATTTTAAAATGTAGAAACCTTGGGGAGTCTTAGTAATCTTTCATATGCCAACTATAAATGTTTGGCGATATTTTTGTAAAAATATTCAAATTTCTAAGGATTCTATATAGTTTGTATAAAATTTTGGTGATTTGTAAGGTAAAATAATTTTATCCTATAGAATTTGGGTGAATAATTTTTAGAATAGCGAATCGTTTTTTGAGAAAAATCATGGAAAATTAGCTCATGAGCGAAATTTAGCCCCTAAAATCATCATGGTAGGATTGACTCTTTAGTAAATTTTGTGTCATGTCCACACCTCTTGGATGGAGCAAGACCATTTGCAAAAGCTACATGCTTGAGCACATTTGGGTTTGTAGTTGGAGTCACCTAGTGGTTATTTAACACCTCATGCTTCCATTAAATGGATTTACTATTCATTTATTTTTCCATTGAGCAAGACTTTGTCATGTACCTATTAGAAAAACAAGACCGTGGAGCAATAAAATAAAACAAATGCGGAAACAAAACACAGAGGACACACAATACAATAGAGATACAGATTTACGTGGTTCACCCAGTGTGGGCTACGTCTACTAGAGAAATTGCCAGGTCCTTCCTTTATTATTATCCAGCATATGAAGGGATACAACCTACAACAAAACCCACTGTAACTTCATCTTCTTTCTCTCACAGACTCCTATCTCAGAATACAATATTCACTATCATGCATAGCCGCAATACATTTCCCTCATAAAAGAGGGTTGCCTTCTAGGGCAAAAAACCCTAACATAATTTCTATCGTTAGATCTGCGACCTTATAATGAACGGTCCAAATTTACAATGAAATTACAATATACATTTACAAGGCAATTTTCCTTTGGGGGTTTCGCCCCCGAACCCCCGCTTTCCCCTAGACCCCCCATCCAGGGGGATAGCCCCCCCGGACCCTGCAGAGGGGGTACACCCCTCTGCACTCCCCCGCATGGAAGAGTGTACATACTTCTGGGGTGTAAATACTTCATGGGGTATAAAGACGGCTAAAAGTAAAAGACCTTTGAATCAAGAAGATAATCAGGCTCCACAACCAATAATCTCCCACTTGGAGACTGATCTCAACAACTCCATCGCTGTTGTATATGTTGGACTCTGAAACCTTCTTGGACTTGACAAATTTCTCATCTTCATCTTCATTCTTGAAGACCAACTAAAACTAAGCAGGAGCTCAGTTTCTCCCTAGTTACTCGCTTTGTTAACATGTCTGCAGGATTATGGCTAGTGTGTATCTTTTCCAACTTCAAATGTCCATCTTTCAAGGCGGATCGTATGAAGTGGTACCTCAACTGTATATTCTTAGTCTTCGAATGGAAGGATGAGTTATTTGCAAGATGAATGGCACTCTCACTGTCACAGTACAACCTGTTATTCTCTTACTTCTTTCCCAATTCCTCCATAAACCTCTGTAACCAAATCATCTCTTTACCAACCTTTGTAGAAGCAACATACTCTGCCTCTATTGTTGAAAGTGCAACAACCTTTTGCAATTTTGAAATCCAACTTATTGTTGTTCCACCTATAGTAAACACATACCTTGTGGTACTCCTCCTGTGATCTTTATCACCTGCCATATATGAATCAACATATCCTTGTAGAACAGTTTCTGAACCTCCAAAACATAATGCATGATTAGCAGTACTTCTCAAGTATCTGAGAATCCACTTTACTGCCTCCCAATGTTCTTTACCTGGATTGTTGATATATATGCTCACAACTCCCACTGCATGTGCAATATCCGGTCTTGTGCAAACCATTGCATACGTCAAGCTGCCAACTGTTGATGAATATGGGACCCTGGACATGTATTCTATCTCCTACTGTGTCTTGGGACATATTTCCTTAGTTAATTTGAAATGGCTAGCCAAAGGTGTACTAACTGGTTTTGCATTTTTCATTCTAAACCTCTCCAACACCTTCTCTGTGTACTCACCCTGAGACAATGTCAGTT
>JZKD02S1757564.1:76904-88168 GCA_000966675.3 Picea glauca | reverse complement strand
CATTCATATTCCAAAATTCATGTTCAATTACAAATCTTGCACTCCAACATGATTTTCTCACTCAAATATACCTAAGCACATTCAAGAAAAAGTGATGATTATAAGTCCCTTTGGATCATTAGAATGAAGTTAATTAGTGGACAAACTCAACCTCTTTTCCTTTGTAATTCTTCCTCAAATCATGTAGGGATTTCGCTAGAGGTTATAGTTCCACTTAATTGATGGGAACTTTGATCATAGAATTTTGTGCTTAGGGGTTTTGGCTCACTTTTAAAATGACTCAAATCATTGAAATTTTGGGGAAAAAAAAGGAGTAAATCAAGGCAGAACCTTACCTCATCGAAAAAAAATAATCTCACAAAAAATGTCAGGTTTGTCCACTTACTCCATTAATAACAACTTAAGTAAGTTTATTCTCACAATCCTAGAAACAAGGATAACCCAATTCTTATAACCATCTCAAATAAAGAGGATAATTATACATTCTTTTTATATAGTATAATGATTTTGGGTTTCAATTAACAAAGATCCATCTTAATCGTCAATCTTTTTAAGTAACATAATGATCATTGTGTACTCAATTAAAAAAAAACATCATAATCTTGTATTTATTAAGCATTGAGAGGGATAAAAAATAAATTGAGATGTAGGCTTCACAATGTTTAAAAAATCAGAATTAAGATGATTCCCTACCAAGTTATTTTATTACTATATTTTTAATAATTATGGTCAATATTGTTTATATTGCTTTTAGTATTATCTTAAGCTTTCTTTTTACTTTTATATTAAGAATCATTTTTATTTTTTTTCCATTTTAGTTTAGTAATGTTATGTTATCAATCTCATTCACACCGAAATAATGCATATTGTTTCTCTAAGAAATATAATAGTTATAATTTTTTTCATTTTATATACAAATATATAGTGAATAGGAATAAGCTAATCTTGTAACAAATGACTTTTTGTTTTCGATGATTTTTCTTTATCATTATGGTAGGAAATTTGATGGATTGTTGGAATTACAAGTTTTCATCGCTAAAATTGTAGTATGGAGTTGTTCCAATGGGAATGGGGTGTTGTTGGGAAATAATACCCTACGGACTAACAAGCTAGGGCTTAAACTTGCATGCAGATCATGACCCTTAAGAAATCACTTTTAACCTACCACCCCAAACCTAAAACCCTTTTTTCACATGCAAACATGGAAAGAACCTACTAACCTTTTTACTGATGTTTGGTGTAGATCCTCCGTTGCGCTTTATCCGCTTGCTTCTGTTGCTCCTTCCAAAGACAATCCTGCAATCAAAACGAAACACTACGTATGCATGCTATTTTTCTACTAGAGGGTTAGAGATTAAGCATAAATCGAATAAAACATATAAAACTCATGCATTGGGATGCGAAAAGTATTCTTTATTAATCTCAAGATGAATCAACTTACAATAATAATAGAGATCGGCCACCACTCCTTGATCCTGATCCTGGGCTCCTCCTCTTCTTTGTCCTCCAACCGCTTTGCTTGAATTCTCCTTAAGCTTGAGGAAAGGCTAAAGGGTTGGGACAAAATGGATTCAACAATTGGGCAGAGTTTCTTTGCTATGATTTTCCTCCTTTCAAATAGTACCCCTACCCCTTCTTTTATAGGCTAGAAGGAGCTAGGGTTTTGGACGAACTCTCGGCCATGCATGGCTGGGAGTTTCAGTTAACTGACCCAAATCTTTTTGTCCCATCGGCAACTTTCCTGTTTTTGTGCTTTGTTAGGTAAACGCGGGCTGTAGTAGGCCAGCCAGCGTTCCAACACGTGCAGTAGTAGGCATGCCAGCGTTCCAACGCGTGCAGTAGAGGGTTAGGGTGCATGCCACTTGTTTTAAGAGGGTTTTCCAGAGTTTATTCAGCATGGCTTTGGCAAGGAAGAGATATGAGTTGGCCTGATGCCAGGTAAGCATGTGTGGTGCAATTTAGGGTTATAACATGGGGGGTCTACAAATCCATCTACAATGTTAGAATTTTCAAAATTGCAAAATTTCATTGTCAAAATTGTGATTTTGCATTGTTAGATTCTATCAAATAAACTGCCAAAGAGGGGAGTTTGCACCATGATTAGATGACTCCATAGTGAATATAGCCATAGTCTAAACACGTTATGAATTGACTTTTTTTTAGCTACTCAAAATAATGGGAAGAGAAATCAACATTTTTTACTTGAAATTCGATACGAATCATTTTGGATGATGGAATTGCAAATATTAGATGTTAACATTGCACAATCTAGTTGTAGTAGGGGTATTCATGGGTGTTGAATTTATTTTTGCATTAAAAACAACAATTTCATCAGTCCAAAATTGTCATTTTGGAAAAGGTTCCCTAGTTGGATTCTGCTCTTGGCGAGATGGAAAAGGTCGAACAAAATGTTTAACCTTCTTCATAAATATATACAATAGAAAGAGAGACTAGGGTAGAGATTATTGAATGGGCAGTGTAATTTGGAATGAGTTATTAAGTGGACAAACTCAAATTTTTTGTCGAGAAAGTTTTGATTTGATCTGGCAATATGAGTCATCTTAAAATAAGACAAAACCTTAAGGGGTGAAGTTTTATGGTCAAAGTTCCTATCAATCTGAGGAACTATTACATTATGAACTTTTTTTGTCGAATTTGGGGGAGAATTTCAAGTAGAAAGAGGGTGGGTTTGTCCATTTATTAACTTACTCCATTTGATTTGTGATTAATTAATTTGCAACCACTAGAAAGAGAGTGAGTTTGTCCACTCATTAAATTACCCTGTTTAATTTGTGCATTATTTAATTTGCTAGTGTACATTATGTTTGTTCAACATGGTGCCCTTTGGATTACGTTGCATGTAGGAAGATGTGTTACATTAAAAGAATGTGATTTCTATAGGTTACATGTTTTTTTTTTCTAGGTAACAACTCGCCCTTTTGAGTATGTTGCATGTAGGAAGATGTGTTACATTAAAAGAATGTGATTTCTATAGGTTACGTGTTTTTTTTCAAGGTAACAATTCTGAGGGAAAACCCTTGAGTACTTCCTCTCATTTTGAGGATGGTATGCAGGGTAAAACCTAGATTCTTCATTGGATAGTTCCAGATCAACAATAGGGTTTGAAGTCGTTACAACAATTTATTCATAATGAGCTCAACATGTAATTAATGGGAATAGAACATGGTCAGAGAGGATAACACTCCATTCCACAACCACACGAGCTAGACCCAATTGATAGGTTACATGTTTTACTTCTATCCTTTATATTATTTATATTGACGTTCATATCTCTCGAATATTTCTATTCACATCCTACACTCCACTAGCATATATTTGATAATAATAATAATAGTAATAATTTAAGGTCTTACAAGGGCGGAAGGAGTGGGGGCCGAGGGGTAAACTGTAATCACGAAGGTCATTCAGACACTATTTTTTCTTGGGGCTTAGTGTCAATGACCAACAATGAGGTGGAGGCCTTCACTCGAGTCTATGTAGGCACAAATTTGGCTCAATTTGAAGGGATTCAAAATCTAATAATATGCAGAGACTCTATTATGGTCATAAGAGCGGTTGTTAAGGGGAATATCAATGGGGAAAATATATATTCATGTGTCATGTCTCGCTCCCTAGCTGCTCTCAAGAGATTTGACGATAACACCCTATTCCACATCAAAAGAGAACTAAATGTAGAAGCGGATAAACTAGCCAAGGTGGGATATGGGCCAGGAAAAGGTAAAATAGTGGTAAATGGGAACAAAATTTTTTAACCTATACCCTAAGCCCATGAAGAATGAATTAACAAGCTTGGATGGATGACAGAGAGCTCGAGTTATTAATCCATTTCTCACACACTTCAATATTCAAAGAAGTAAATTCGAAATTCATCACTATGCATATGGCATCACATTTCAAGGTAGGGTCGATATGGTTTTGTTTATCCCTGAAGCATCGACAAACATTCTCCAATGAGAGGCCATATGGGCCACCCTGAGGCTATCCAGGGAGATTTGGAGAATCAACTAGTCTTGTGAGGTATTGACAAAATCCAGGGGGAACGTACAACCTCTGTGAGTCAAACCAAAAGTCAGGACGAACGAGATGCTATGTGAGTATAATGCAAAAGTCAGGGGGAACGTACAACCTCTTTGAGCATAGATAGTCTAGTGCAAAAGTCAGGGGGAACATTCAACCTCTGTGAGCATAGACAAACTAGTGCAAAAGTCAGGGGGGACGTACAACCTCTGTGAGCCTAGTCAATCCTTGTGAGCCATGAGAAAAATTCCAGGCATCTAGCAAAAGTTAGGTTGAATATAAAATTCCTATGAGTTAGAAACAAATGATATTCCTAATATTGCAAATGATATACATGTATTGATCTAGTGTGTTGGCACGTGTAACATTATCCACCATGAAGAGAATTTCGAATTGTCTTGTAAAGAGTTGAGTTGTAACTGAAGTCTTGAGTCTAGTTCTATTTTAGAACTAAAGTGTAATGTTGAGTTGTAATTGAAGTCTTAAGTCTAGTTCTATTTTAGAACTAAAGTGTAATGCTAAGTTGTAACTGAAGTCTTAAGTCTAGTTCTATTTTCAAACTAAAGTGTAATGTTGAGTTGGAATTGAAGTCTTAAGTCTAGTTCTATTTTAGAACTAAAGTGTAATGCTGAGTTGTAACTAAGGTCTCAAGTCTAGTTCTATTTTCGAACTAAAGCATACCAGTCTTAAGTCTAGTTCTATTTTTGAACTAAAGTGTAATGCTAAGTTGTAACTGAGGTCTCAAGTCTAGTTCTGTTTTTGAACTAAAGCATACCAGTCTCAAGTCTAGTTCTAAGTTCGAACTAAAGTATGAAGCTGAGTTATGATTAACTCATGCAAACAGGTTACTATTTCGAGTCTCTCCTCTTCAGCCTATATAAACAGAGGTCGACCCCTCTCTTCAACACAGTTTTGAGATGCAGGTTAAGGGTGAAGCAATAGAGGCACACATCAGTGATAAAGTGGCGGCATATCAGTGTTGTATATCAACAATAGAGGCAACATATCAGAGGTGTATTTCAGTAAGGTATTTTAGGTCTTTGTCAGGTCAGAGTCATCTTGGAAAGCTCTTTAAGAGCAAAACATTCATGGTGGATATTTGTAAGTGATCTTACATTATTAATGCAATAAAGGAATATCATTTGCTAGGGTTTTTCTCCCTATATAGGGTTTCCCCAGGGTATATGTGTTGTTGATGTGAATGCTTACTCATCTACATAGTTATTGCTATTCAATTATGATTTGGTATTGTTGAAGTGTATTAAGCTGGAATCAAAGTGTTGAAGAAAATAAAAGAATTAATCTGCATAAGAAATCAAGTTCAAAATTTAACATGGTATCATAGCTTAGGATGTGTTAAACGTGTTGAAGTGCAACAGAAGGTACACACAGATCCAAGCTAGCTTGATTAAGTTTCCAGTGTGAAGTCCATGGCATCCTCCATTTAATTCAGGGTCGAGGATAGGCTCGAAGGAGCTACTAACTTCAATGTGTGGAAGCTCTGGATAACAAATATCTTGCAGGAGCATGATCTTGAGCAGTATGTGACCACAGTGGTGGAGGAACCCATGAATAATGCAGGAAGAGCGACCTTCAGGAAGAGTCAAGCAAAGACCAAGAGAATCATATTTGACTCAATCAAAGACAATATAATGCCCACAATGACTTCCAAGGACTGTATGGATACCTTGGTGAATCCGTATGAGAAACAATGTCCAAGTCAAAAGAGGACACTTAGGCACAAGCTTAAGTATTTGAAGATGGAGAAAGGTGAATCAGTGGCATCTTTCTGTTCCAGGATAGCCCATATCAGAGATCATCTTTTGGTCATAGGGGTGATAGTGGGCGATGATGATTTAGTGTAGGCCATTTTTGACAGTCTTCCTTCTTCATGGGAGACCTTCTTATCCAATGTAAGTGGGAGAGAGATTCAACCCATGTTTGAGAGGTTATGGCATGATTGCCTCCAGGAGGAGAGTCGCACAACTACTAGGAGCAAGCCAATGAAAGAATAGGACTCAACTTTAGCATCAAGATTCAAGAGAAAGAAGAAAGGCACTTTCCAGAAAGGCTCTTAGAGGAAGCCAAACTCCAAAGGTACATTCAAAGGCAAGATTATTGATACATCTAAGATTAAATGCTTTAATTGTAATAAGTTGGGTCATTTTGCTAAAGATTATTGGTTTAGAAATAAATATCCAAGGAAATGGAAACATCATGCCTCAACGACTGAGGATGATGAATCCAAAAGAAATCAGAAAAGTCCTTCTAATGAGAATGAAAATATAAAAGAATATTACTTGGTTTTTGCCTTATCCATTTCATATTTCACAAGGCTGAAAACTTGGTTAGTAGACAATGGTGCATCAAAGCTCATGACAGGGTACAAGGAGATCCTCTCAGATTTTGAGACAAAATATTTTGCAGAGCAGGTTGAGCTTGGGGATGCCAAATGTTACAATATAGAGGGAGTAGGCTCTATCTCCTTTAGATTGGAATCCGGGGCTAGACTTCATATTGATGAAGTATTATGTGTTCCAGGGCTCAAGAAGAATCTACTATCAGTTGCAACCCTTGAGGACAAGGGATATTGGGTGATATTCAAGGACAGGAAGGAATTACTATGGGTTAAAGGTAACCACTTAAGTACAACATAACCCATTGGAACTCGCAGTGGAGGATTGTACGTCGTGTCAGGACAATCAATTCAGGCATTAGCTCATGACGCAACTAGCTCCAATGAGTTGTGGCACAGAAGACTTGGACATCTTCATTACAAAGATCTTCCATATCTACAGAACATGGTATGTGGCATGCCCTCTATTTCTCTTAGTAAAAATGAAATTTGTAAGGGATGCATGCTAGGTAAAAATATAAAGAAAGCATTTCCTAGTAGTGACAACAGAGCCCAAGGCATCTTAGATCTGGTTCATTTTGATGTATGTGGTTCCATGTCATCTCCCTCACTCAGTGTTTGTTTGTATTATGTCATTTTTATTGATGATTACTCAAGAAAATGTTGGATATATTTTCTTAAAGCTAAAAGTGACACATTTGATAAATTCAAAGAGTATAAAGCCTTTATTGAAAAGTAGACAGGGAAACACATCATAATCCTTAGAACAAACAATGGAGGAGAATTTGAATCTCTCCAGTTTGAGGATTTATGCAAGTCAACAGGAATCAAGAGACAATTGGTCGTGCCATATAACCCTCATCCAAATGGTGTTGCTGAGAGGAAAAACAAGACTATTTGTGAGGCAGCGAAAGCAATGATGTTTAACTAGGATCTGCCAAATTCTCTATGGGAAGAAGCTACCTCCACTGCCGTGTATATTCAGAATAGGTGTCCACATGCTATCTTGAAGGACAAGACTCCTAAAGGGGTCTTCTCAGGGATCAAACCTGAAGTAGGGCATCTAAGGATATTTGGGTGTCTTGTGTATATTCATGTCCCTAAGGAAAAGAGGACAAAGATGGAACCCTCAAGCAAGAAAGGGGTTTTTGTGGGGTACAGTGAGAACTCCAAGGATTACAGGATTTATGTACTAGGTCAGAGGCAAATAGAGGTAAGAAGAGATGTGACTTTCCATGAGGAAGCCACATTTAAGAAATCTAGAGAGATTTAGCGGGAATTAGAAGCAGTTCAACCAACTTCACCTTCTTCTAAAAATGAAGAGTCAGATGATCAGAGGGAGGAACCTCGTGAAGGGCCAAGTAATGATCCCCTAGAACCTGTTGAAGTGTTATAAATAACTCTTGAAGAACCTCCAGCCAAAAGGAAGTGAGGGTGGCTTAAAGAAATAGTGTAGGAAGCAGAAAGGATAGTTGCTCCCAAGGGAACTTTTAGGGAAAGGAAGAGGCCTCATAGATTTGGAGGCTATGTTGCACTGATGAGCAACATTAGTGATGTTGAACCTTCTTCATTTGAAGAAGAAGATAAATTACAAGTATGGAAGGATGCCATGCTTGAGGAATACAGGTCTATTATAAAGAACAATGTTTGGGACATTATGTCGAGGCTAAAAGACAAATTAGTGGCTTCTTCCAAATGGATCTATAAGATCTAACATGCAGCTGATGGAAGTGTGGAAAAGTTCAAAGAAATATTTGTAGCCATAGGCTTCACTCAGAAAGAAGGAATTGACTACAAAGAGACTTTTGCTTCTGTAGCCAGGTATACCTCCATTCAAACTATTATTGCTTTAGCTCCCATTCTTGGTTGGAAGCTACATCAGATGGATGTAAAAACAACATCCTTGAATGGAAAGATTGAACAGGAGGTCTTTGTGGAACAACCAAATGGTTTTGTACTGCATAACAAAGGCACTCATGTATGCAAGCTAAGGAAGGCCTTGTATGGTCTTAAGAAGGCTCCCAGAGTTTGGTATGACAAGATTGATGGCTTTCTTAAAAGCTTGGGATTTCATAAAAGTGATGTTGATGCAAATTTGTACTTCAAGGTAAGAGGTAACCAACCTATTATACTAATCATTTATGTTGATGATCTCTTTCTAACAGGAGATGAAGGGCTAATAGCTTGGTGTAAGAGGGAGCTAACCTCAGAATTCGAGATGAAATACTTAGGCTTGATGCATTACTTCGTAGGATTGGAAGTATGGAAAAGATAGGGTGAGATATTTTTGGTACAAGGAAAATACACAGTGGATGTACTAAAGAGGTTTGGTATGATGGATTGCAAATTCATGTCTACTCCAATGATTACCAACCTGAGGAAGCTACATGATTTTGATACAAGTTCAGATTTGGTGGATCCCACCATGTATAGGCAATTGATTGGATCATTGATGTACATGATCCACACTAGGCCAGATATATGCTATGCAGTGATTACAATGAGTCAGTTCATGACTGAACCGAGACAGAGACATTGGGTGGAAACAAAGCACATCTTGAGATATCTCAGAGGGACCATTACTTATGGTCTGAGATATACATCCAGTGGTGGTTTATTTCTGCATGGGTATGCAGATGTTGACTGGGTGGGAAGCCTAGTGGATCGGAAGAGTACTTCCAGATACTGCTTCAGTTTAGGATCCACTATGATCTCTTGGTCAAGCACAGAGTACAATAGAGGTTGAGTACATTGCAACAAGTGATGCTAGCAAGGAAGTTATATGGCTCAGAAAATTGGTTTCTGGGTTGTTTTGCGACAAGCTCGAGACGACGGTGGTTCACTATGATAATCAAAGTTGCATAAAATTGACAGAGAACCTGATATTTCATGACAGGTCAAAACATATTGACATGAGGTACCACTACATCCGAGACTTGGTCCAGAGAAAAAATGTAAAGTTATAATACATAGCCACGAGCAAGCAGGAAGTTGATATTCTGACCAAGCCTATGACCTCAAGACAGTTTGTGCAGCTGAGAGGCAAGCTTGGCGTGGCTGAGAATGACTCCCTCGCTGAGAGGGAGTGTTAAATTTGGCAGCATCGACAATCATTCTCTAATGAGAGGCCATATGGGCCACCTTGAGGCTATCCAGGGAGATTTGGAGAATCAACCAGTCTTGTGAGGTATTAACAAAAGCCAGGGGGAATGTACAACCTCTGTGAGTTAAACCAAAAGTCAGGATGAACAAGATGCTATGTGAGTCTAATGAAAAATTCAGGGGGAACGTACAACCTCTGTGAGCATAGACAGTCTAGTGCAAAAGTCAGGGGGAATGTACAACCTCTGTGAGCATAGATAGACTAGTGAAAAAGTCAGGGGGAACGTACAACCTCTGTGAGCCTAGTCAAGCCTTGTGAGCCATGAGAAAAAGTCAAGGAATCTATGTTACACATTATTTTCATCATCCCTATGACCGTTAATGATGTAAACATATACGTTGTCTTTAGAGGGATCAGTGGCCTGAATTCCTGAAGAAAGAAGGGAGAAGGACTTTTACTGAGAGAATAAGTTGTATTTTCCTTTGTAAAAACCCTATTAAAGAGGATTTCTGCAGGCCACTCTATACATAGGGTGCAAAAACACCTGATTTCCGCAGGCTGTACTAAAGCTAGGCTGCGTAGTTTCCGTAGGTTTCTCTATAGCTAGGGTGTGGCGGCCTTCGTACGTGGGAAAAATGAGCATTTTCTCGATGCTTCTAGAAGGAGAAGCTTCTATAGTGAGGTGGATTCCGAACGATCTTACTCACTTTCATGATTTAGTGGGATCATCCTAACCTCCTCACCTTATCCTCTTCAGCTTATAAAAGGAGAGTCGCTCTAATGGAGAAAGTTAGTTGAATTGAGTTGGACTAAGCTTATTTGTTTTGGCTTGAGATTGTTAGCTTGGTTAGAATGGCTTTGATAATCCGAATTTTATGAGAAGAATGAAATGAATACAGATTATTAATAGATTCTTAGCACAAAATAATAGAGATACAATAAAACTGGTTTTCTATTCAATAATGAAATAAGATGAGTAGCTACTCATTTCGTTCTGCTCATAAAATCCGAATCATTTGAGTTTTTCTTTGTCAATATAGATTGTGAGTAGCTATCAGATCCATGGTCTCAGAATCCTTGGAGCAAGAAGTGTGTGGGAAGCAAGGAACTGTTGGAAGGAACCTAACGACATCAAGGCATCTGGTTATATCTTTCTTCCACATTCTTTAATACATATATACTTTTATTTTCTATATGAATGTTATTTGTCCATATTGTATGATTCCTTGATCACGTACATAGTTTTGTGTCAAACAAACTCTGCTATTCTTGTCTTCGTTGGCTTGTGCTTATTTGCAAATATGTCTCACAAACCTCGTGACGAAGCTTGGATCGCATTGACGAAGTCAGATCTTCAATATTTAAAAGGTATGTTCTAGATCCATTTTTCATTTGATAATTGAAAACTAAGGAAAGAGTAGTGTATTGTCTTGTTTTGTTCTAGTTTCGTAGTGAGGCTAGGGGGATTGATTTGTGTCCGCACTTAACAATTAGCCAGATAACAATCTAGCAAAAGTTAGGTTGAATATAAAATTCCTATGAGCTAGAAACAAATGATATTCCTAATATTGCAAATGATATAAATGTATTGATCTAGTGAGTTGGCACGTGTAACATTATCCACCATGAAGAGAATTTTGAATTGCCTTGTAAAGAGTTGAGTTGTAACTGAAGTCTTAAGTTTAGTTCTATTTTAGAACTAAAGTGTAATGTTGAGTTGTAACTGAAGTCTTAAGTCTAGTTCTATTTTAGAACTAAAGTGTAATG
>JZKD02S1757564.1:54303-76848 GCA_000966675.3 Picea glauca | reverse complement strand
TGAGTTGTAACTGAAGTCTTAAGTCTAGTTCTATTTTAGAACTAAAGTGTAATGTTGAGTTGTAACTGAAGTCTTAAGTCTAGTTCTATTTTCAAACTAAAGTGTAATGCTGAGTTGCAACTGAAGTCTTAAGTCTAGTTCTATTTTAGAACTAAAGTGTAATGCCAAGTTGTAACTGAGGTCTCAAGTCTAGTTCTATTTTTGAACTAAAGCATACCAGTCTCAAGTCTAGTTCTATTTTCGAACTAAAGCATACCAGTCTCAAGTCTAGTTCTATTTTCGAACTAAAGTGTAATGCTGAGTTGTAACTAAGGTCTCAAGTCTAGTTCTATTTTCAAACTAAAGCATACCAGTCTCAAGTTTGGTTCTAAGTTCAAACTAAAGTATGAAGCTGAGTTATGATTAACTCATGCAAGCATGTTACTATTTCAAGTCTCTACTCTTCTCCTCTTCAGCCTATATAAACAGAGGTCGACCCCTCTCTTCAACACAATTTTGAGATGCAGGTTAAGGGTGAAGCAATAGAGGCACACATCAGTGATAAAGTGGCAGCATATCACTGTTGTATATCAACAATAGAGGTAGCATATCAGAGGTGTATTTCAACAATGTCTTTTAGGTCTTTGTCAGGTTAGAGTCGTCTTCGCAAGCTCTTTAAGAGAAAAACATTCATGGTGGATATTTGTAAGTGATCTTACATTATTAATGCAATAAAGGAATATCGTTTGCTGGGGGTTTTATCCCTGTACAAGATTTCCCCAGGGTATATGTGTTGTTGAAGTGCATGCTTACTCATCTACATAGTTATTGCTATTCAATTATGATTTGGTATTGTTGAAGTGTATTAAGATGGAATCAAAGTGTTGAAGAAAATAAAAGAATTAATCTGCATAAGAAATCAAGCTCAAAATTTAACAGATGGTCGAGAAAAGAGCATCGACAATGGATTCTATCTGGTAGCAGGCTCTCTATCGTTCCCCTTTAGTTAGTATTGTGAGGACTCTTTGGTTTCCAGGTACCCCTGTTCCTTTTCTAGGCATAGTTACTTTAAATTTCACGGTCTTTTAAGAAAAGGTATCATTGTCAAGCAATCTGGTAGTGATATAGGGGAAATTTAGGTGTTTTTGTTTGGGTCTTTGGTTTTTTTTATTAGAACTACCCCCAACACTTCCCCTTCTGCAATCTGTGATGCCAATTGGTTGATAAGGGGTATCTTCTAAGGCTAACAGACTGCCATTTTAACTGAGGGAAATTATTGTGTTGGGTCCTCTTTTATTTTAAATTTCCTTGGCTCGTTGTTTGGAGGCATATGTGGTTCTAGTCTTTGTAGGATAGTTTGGTAGTGGAATGTCTATGAGCACTTTTGGGGCCCAATTTCTCGAGCCAAGCATCCAACTAGTAAATTTATTGTGCCACTAGGTTACCAGTCTGATTCCCTCATACACCACGGTCTCATCCTTAAGTTTAAATATCAAATTATTGAAATTAAAGGCCATCTAAGCAGAAACATGAACAAGACATTTTGTGAGATAAATTCTGGTAAGTGGTGGCATTTTGCTTGTCTCCTTTAGGAATTTGAATTTTGGGCTCTTTGTTTCGATAATTTTTGGAGATGGGGGAACTTTGGTCACTTCATTATGGATCCTTCATGGAGTGAGATAAAACACATATTGCGAAGACACGAAGACATAGTTGAAGGCATCGTAGTACAATTCAGGGAAATTTTAGCCAAGATTAAAAACATAGAACATGTGGTAAATGCTCTCCTTTAACGAATTGACTCATTAGAGCTAGAGAGACAACAAACCAACAACCTTGAGTAGACATTAGCAATGCTTCTCCAATGCATAGACTCACTGGAACAAGAATGCAATCAACCAAGGGATAGAGAGACAGAGAAACAACGAACCAATGCCCTTGAGCAAACAGTAGCAATGCTTCTCCAACATATGGACTCCCTAGAACAAGAATGCAATCAACTAAGAGCAATGGTAATGCCCCAACAATCTAATTCAGACTCAAACAATCAAAACACAAAAATATCTCAAGCTGGAAACACTAGAGAGGAACAAGAAGGATGGGAAGCAGAACCAATGGAAATTGAAAATAATACTCCAAGTCAAGTTGAAGTTTAGGAAGCAACTGGCAATGAATCAATGCCTTGAAATATGTATCAGTGTTACCAACATTGTGATAATATTGCAATGTTGGCAATATTATTGGCAAAATCAGGGTCGACGATATTTTTCGATATTTTCATTCTTACGACATTTTCCGATATTTTCCCCGATGTTGCTGGTATTTTTGTTTTTAGACCTTTGGCGACATTCTCGTCAACACGATGTTGGTAACACTGATATGTATTACAAATGTGTTTTGTTGCTTGGTCAATACGTCAAAGTCTATGCCAGCTTGACTTCTTGAATGTATAAGCAATTTTATAGCGTCTTTGGTAGTAGGATAGTAGTAAAGGACTCAATCAACGATGAGCCAAATTTTGTAAAGATTTTCACCGTTGTTTTGCTACGACGAAGCCTCTTATATGTATACAATCTTTAATTTCTCTCTCTCTTTATATATATAATTTAAGGTAATAGCGAACACACTATCTATGTTTTAAAAAGAAGGTTAAACATTCTATATTTTTGACTTTTTCAATTTGCAGTTTTAACCAAAAAAACAATTTTGAAAATTGTTTTTTTTAATGTAAAAATGGATTCAATGTCCTTAAATACTTTTAATGCAATATCATTGTGCAATATTAATAATACAATTTCATTAATCCAAAATAATTCTTATCAATTTTTTAAGGAAAAAAATAAAAATAAATAAATTCTCCTTTTTTAATTATTATTTTAAACAACTAAAAATATCAATTATTTGAAACAAACGAGTATATTTTGCAACTAAAACATTCACATGAATTGCTCGATGAACGAGATGTCTATTATTTCCGTCGGAAGAGGGGTTGGGTAGATTATTTATTTTCAAGTAAACTTAGGAAATCTAAGGCGGAATTTGTTTCACGGATAAATCTTGTAAAGTTTAGAAAATTATACGGAGAGAATAGAATAATTGTAGGGTCTCTTCTGTTCTGATAATTATGGCCTGCGGTGCACTCGTGGGGAAGTTAAGGAAACAAAAATATTAAAAACCTAAATAAACAAAAATCCCACACTGACAGTCCAAACACCGCGGCCGTATTTAACGAGTGCTTGACTTGTGCCTTTCAACTTCGACACCATTCGTCCCCGTCTGCATTTCCGCCCTCTGATTGGTCAGAGCGATAAGAACCGCGCGCTCGTTAGAGACAATGCAACGTCAGCAGCCGGGAATCTGTTAACGTCACCGCCGGCGCCGGGAGATGTCGCCGAGTGAGGAACCCGATTGTTGTGGCGGGGTCCGGCAGCAAGGCAGTTGACCTCTTGTTTTAGGTGGGGCCGGGGCTCTCGCCCCGGATCTGACGCCGGTATCTTCGAGCAGAACGCGACGCGTGGCAGCTCTGTCTCGCCGGTGGAAAGCGACGTCTTTCTGACACCGGCGGCAAGGAAATCCGCCGGCGCTAAGGCAGGCATGTGCAGGCAAGGGGCCGGCGAGATGAATGTGGGATGTGATGTGTACGGATGGTGACAGGGTGGTGGTTGTTCGTTGTCCGATTTGAGCTTTGGTCGGTGTGATAGCGTGTTTACACAGTAAATCATTTTGAAGTTGTTTAATCAATTGTGTATGGCGAAATTGCGTAGTGAATTTCTGTTTTTCTGAGAATTTAATATGGATGGAGAAAATTTGAAGAAGAAAAAAACAAAACAAAACATTTTTTTAACCTTAACATCATGTCGAAAAACGATAAAACCATAATTACTTTCGCATAGTGTAGAAATATGGGGAAAATAACCCATATAAACATTATATCATCCAACGACGAACTCTGCCGGATTTTTTGCATGTGTTTTTGAGTTGTATTTCCTTTTCTGGGTGCGGGGGAATTGCATGTGCAGTGGGAGTCGCGGAGCCTATGATCGAATGCGGTTAAGTAGAGAGGTATTAGCCATATATTTGGCGTAAGTGTGATTTGTGGTAGACTCTGACAGGGATTTTGGTACTTGGGTAATCAGGAGCTTACTGGGATTTTTGGTACTGTTACAGGAGGAGGATTGATCAGTACCTACTGGGTTAATCGGTTTACGCAACACCAAAGAGGTGATTGGACCTTTGGAGGTAAATTTGGTAGTCTCCGGCAAGGATCAGAGTACCCACTTGGGAGATCTGATCTTTTGAAGAGTTCTGGTTGAGATGAATGCAAGAGGAGGAGGAGGAGGTTGATTTCCAATAGGTTTTGGCTCTTCTTCTATCATAATAGGTGATCTCGCAATCCTTGGAACAAAACTTATTCATGGGTTTCACGGTTTGTATTCTGGGTGCCTTTGTTTGTAGGGTAGATCCCTCCTGGTCTGATTTCTGGTGTCCTTGAGCTCGGTCTATAGCAGGCCTATGTCGTTTTCTGAAAAAGTGTCCTGGTCTTGCTGATTAAGGCCTGAAAGAGCTCTCGGTATTGGGTTCAGTAAGAGTGAAAATCCAGCCCTGGAGCCTTCTGAATTCATGTGAAAAGCGTTAGGATGAATTCCCTTGGAAGCCGTGAGGAGGAGTCTCTCTTTCTCTGTGTCTTCTGGGTTGTAGCATGTTTGATCATGTGGAGGGGTGGGGGTGTTTACCTAAGATAGCAGGAAGAAGAGCCCTGAAATCCACATGAAAAATGCCTGGGTGAAGGAACTTTGTGCAGGCTTTGGCACGTGGGTGTGCTTATAAGAGAAAAACAACAGCAGAGCATTGAACCCAATATGAGGAAACAAACCCCGGATGAAGGTCTCTGTGTTGGGCATATCTGGGCACGTTGATTTGAGAAAACCAGCAACCAAGCCTTAGTACCCATCCTTTTGCAGGGGTTCCTTTCTGAAAAGATTTTGTAGCATTCTCGGTAGGTTTTGGGGGTTGGGCCTTTCTGTTTGAGGTTTCGGATCTGTAAAAAATGGTAGCTGGAGCAGCTGTAAATTCCCTCCTGAAAAATTTGCTTCTTCTGGCTTATATAATCTTCAGAATGGTTTTCTTTGTTGTTTTGTAGGGTTTCCTTGCAACTGTTGTGGGATTCATCGCCTTGTATAGGTTGTTAACTGAGGTCTCTGGCCTGCAGCTTTTTTAGAAGGAAAATTATTTTTGCCCTTATTTTGGGCATCCTGATTTACAGTCGGAGACCCTATTTATTTTAGTACAGGCTTTTTTGGGTTGTGAGATGATTGAAAAGTAGTACTAGTTTTTTAGCAGGAGGGTTTTTCTTGATAATGTTTTATACAGTTTTGGGTGTATCTTTAACTTTCTTCTGCTATTGACTTGTTTACGCATTTTCTGCATTCCTGGCCTCAAAGGGGTATTTCATGGAGACTGGATAAATTCTAGATACATATGTTTTTTCTGATTTTGTCTTTCATTTATTTCCGTTTCTGTCATGGTTTTCCATGTAGCTGTGAAAGTGGAGTTGTCTGCTAAATCCTGTTTTGGTTATGGTTGTTTGATGATCAGGTATTGGCATCTGAAACGGTTTGACTGTAGATTCTTAGGGGATCTGCAATGCAGCCAGCTGTGCAGGCTGGAGGAGGAGGACCTCCATCATGTCCTCCTCACAGTGGACATGATTCTTCCAAGCAGCTGCTCAAATCTGACTCTGATCATCCACCTGCCACAACTTACTCTGCTTCTGGTAAAAGCAAGAAAAGAGAGAGGGGCAGCCACCAGAGTGCCGACTCTTTGGAGAGAGATCGGTCTGCAAAGCCCGATGATAATGATTCTAAGCGCCCAAGACGCGAGAGAATCAGTAACAGCAATGGCAGTAGTCACAAAATTGAAGATATAGGCAATATTCTGGATAAAAACGGGGCTCTATTCAACTCTGCAGGTGTGGACCGTCTCTATAATATTATGTTCCAACACGACCTGAATGACAATTCAAGGCAGGTTCCTAGCCCTGTGGTGTATAGAAGATTGCTTGCAAGTGTGATTGTAGCCACAGACAGAGATGATTGCCTGAGTAGATTTTTCCAGCTCGGTGGATTAGTGTTGTTAGATGACTGGCTTCAGGAAGCTCACAGAGGGAAAGTAGGGGATGGGTGCGCCAGTTCAAAGGAAACTGAGAGAAACATAGAGGATTTACTGTTGACAATAATCCGGGCTTTGGAGAAGTTGCCTGTGGATTTAGATGGATTGAAATCCTGTAATGCTGGAAAATCGGTCAACAATTTACGCAACCACAAGAATCCAGAAATCCATAAGAAGGCAAAGAAGCTGGTGGATATCTGGAAAAAGAAGGTTGGAGCAGATTTAAAACAATCAGGAGATATAACAAAGAGCGGTTCAGTGCAGGGATTAGGTTGGCCTTGCAAACCGGCAGCATCAAATGACTCTTCTCATCCCTTGAAGTGTGGAAGAGGGTCTGTTGACGGGATTGTGAGATTCTCTGGGGCATGTGCTGCTACTGTGAAGGTGAGTGGAAACAACAATAGCTCAAGTTTAGGAGAAGTTCTGACTAACCCCATTCCTATTTCATTGGGAAAGTCTAGCCCAGCTTTGATCAAGGAAAATCCAGCTAGCCATATACAATCTGGAAACAGCTCCCCTGCAGAAATGTTTGGTGGTGCATCAGTTCCTGATGAGAGGAGTAGCAATAATCAGTCACTGGGTGACGGTATATGGTCAAATGGACCAAATAAAAGTGCAGGTCCATTGACTAACGTCTCTGCAAATTCCAAGGCAGGGAGCTCTACCCCTCATATGTCCGCTAAAGGAAATCTGGGGACAGGAGTGAATGGGGCTTCTAAGGATGTTGGGTCAGGGAAGCCTTTTGTCTGGAGCAGGAGCGCATCAACGACCATGGATAAATCGTCCAGTATGTCGGTTACATCTGATAAATCTCCAAGTGAGTCGGCCAAACTGGAGACATCCAGCAACCAAAGATTGAACTGCAGAGTTCCTAGCAGTGGAAGAAGCAATGTTCTCAACGCTGTCGTGGAAGGAGGAGCAATGACAAGCAGGAGCTCACCTTTGGACGGGCATTCATCTCTTGGCCCGGAGTCCTTTGATGGGAGAAGCAGGTCGCAAACAGCATCCTGTATAGAGGATGCAAGGGTTTCTACCAGTACTAGAACACCAGGGCCCGATGGCATGGACAAAATTGCTGATCCTCTGGAAAGGGGCAAAGAAGAGATGGGTCGGCAGTGCAGGACAGGAGAAGTTGAGTGTCACTCATCTGAATCACAACTTTCATTCAGTTCTACACAGTGCTGCACAGGTTCCTTCAAAGAAAGCCCTTTGCATTGCCAGGCACAGTGGATGGATGACAAGGTGCAAGACATACAGAGGAAGAAGGGTGAGAAGTCCAATGGACGAGCATCAGATGCT
The DNA here is from genome assembly GCA_000966675.3 of Picea glauca. Taxonomy (NCBI): domain Eukaryota; kingdom Viridiplantae; phylum Streptophyta; class Pinopsida; order Pinales; family Pinaceae; genus Picea; species Picea glauca. Next base: position 69,402 of record JZKD02S1757564.1, on the reverse strand, counting down.
GAGAACACCGGCATCTCTCTCCTAGCATGTGTTGCTGCAGATGAAAGCTCAAGGTCAGAAAAGGATGTTTTTGCTCCGCCTGTGAAGAACAAGCATTTGAAAGATGGTGAACTCGATAGGGAAATTTTTTCAGCAGATTCAACTAAACAACAGCAAAACACTGGTGCCATGCATGTCCAGACAATTGCAGATGCAGCGGATGGTGAAGAAACTGGTGATTGTCATAGACCTAGCATTGACCATGAAATGCGGAATTCGGGAGTTGGTGCAGCTGTAGGTATGGGGCAGTCGGATGAAAACACGGGAGCTAGTGAAGAAATCGCTTTGGATCATAGATCTCCCAAGAAGAGTTTAGAAGGAACCACTCTGCCTTCGGTTGACAGAACATTGGATGATTTGCAGAATGATTTTTCAAGTTCTCCTTCTGGCAAGTCTCATGGAGATCATAAGCCAGAAGAAAGGGAGGTTGAACCAGACCTATCTGGAGATTATGGTTCTCAACTTGATATTGCAAGTAAAGATGTTTTGGACAAGAAACAGCTCTTGCATCATCCAAAGAGAAATACAGTGGACACTTCATTTGCTATCACTGGAAGTGGAAGGTATGGGTTTTCAGGAGATGAGGATAATGATAGGGATGAGAAGGATGATAGATCCAAAACTTCCACCGAGCCTAAATTTAGATTTCCAGGCGAAGATGCACTGGAAGTGGCTATGCAAGTAGCAAAGGAAGTGAACCAAGAAATGGAAGAATATGATAATATTGCCCTCGAGAAACAGATTTTAGAAACAGATACAAACCATCAGAACATTGTGATATCAAAAGATAATGGAGAGTCTCAAGTTGCAAAGGAAAGCAAACCAAAGTTCATAGATTGCTTGAAGGATGCTGATAAGTCTGATATGGGTATGCATAGCCAGTTTGACGGGAACTTGAGCACAATAAATGCAATAACGTGTAAGGTGGGAGAAGGGAACGCTGAAAAGTGTGATTACAAAGTGGTAGAGCAATCCACAGCGTGTCCTCCTTGCAAAGAAAGAGAAAATTCAGCTTACAGTTCTGAAGCTTTAAATGGTTGGCTGCACGAGCCAAATAAGCTCAAACATGCTATTGATGATGTTCGACATGGTAGCCCCTCTTCATCCAGGCCATTTCAAAGCACAATATGCAATCTTTTGCCAGAAGTTTTGGCAGTTCCAAACAATACGAGTAGGACAGCAACTCCAGAACAGACCATGGAGGTTGCATCATCTACTGATACTGAAGCACCAGAAAAGCATGACTTTGATTTGAATGAAGGAATCATGTTAGATGAAGGCCCACAAGAGCCAGCTGCAGTTTGTTATCCTGTTTCTCCTGTTCCAATCTTCTCAGTTTCTCATTCTGTGGTTTCTTCGAGCTTAAGTATTCCAATTGCAGTTGTGGCTTCTACAAAAGGAGCATTTATACCTCCAGTGAGTCCTCCTAGAGGAAAAGGTGAGCTGGGATGGAGAGGCTCTGCAGCAACAAGTGCTTTTCGTCCTGCTGAACCTCGAAGAACTCCAGATAGGAATCCAGATAAGTGCCAAAATGCAATTGAAGCAGATGGAAGAACAACAGACAGGAATCCAGAGAGGTGCCAAGCTGCAACTGAAACAGATATACAATTGGCTCCAAGCAAAAGAGTCTCTCAACCTCTTTTTGATTTCGATCTCAATGTTGCTGATGAGGGTCTACTGCAAGAAGAGACAGCAGTTCCTGTCAAATTTCCAGCACATAATTCATCGCTGGCCACCCCAAGTAATATACACTCAAGTGTAAAACTTGATTTGGATCTGAACCGTGCAGATGAGAGTGAAGAAAATGGACCAGTCTTAATTTCAGATCAAAGGAAGACTGAAGTACTGGACATCTCTAACAGAAACAATGGTTCTTCTGGTGGAGAAAAACGCATTAAGCATGACTTTGACTTGAATGATGGCCTCTGTATGGATGACACAATAGCTGTAGATGACTCTATAGCTTCTCATGAAAATGTGCGAGTTGTAGGCAATCAAGCTTCCTCCCTTGTGGGCCTTAAAATGGCTGGTGAAATGATAAATCTAACTCCTTGGTCTCACACTGGAGGACCAATTCCTGCAGTTGCAATGCCAGCATATGCACCTGTCAGGCCGGAATCTCCATTTTCTGTGGCTGTTCCCCAGACATTCTTCAGCGTAGGACAAGGGCAAGGCATTCCTTCATTCCATGCAGATATATATAGGCCACCTACTGGGTTCTCATCATCTACAGCTGCAGCATTTTCATATTCAATGCAATCAACTGGTTTTCCATACAATGGGTACCCCTTTGGATTCAACCCTGCCTCTTTTCCTCCTGTGCCTGCATCTTTCTTGGACCCCTCAGGTTCTAACCCATTCACCCCAGGTGCTTCTCAGATTTTGAACTCTGGTACAAATCTTCCGCTCCGGCATCCTTACTTAATGGGATTGACAAAAAATCCAACTCCCAACAATGATAGAATCTGGCCCAGGCCAAACTTGGATCTGAATTCTGGTCCAGAGACCTTTGAAGCAGAGGGTAAAGAAGAAAGAGCAGGATCAAAACATGTAGCTGTTTTGGAAGGTCCTTTGATAACAGATGAACAAACTAGAGTCATTCGGCAATCATCAGCAGACTCTTTTAAGAGAAAGGAACCCGAAGGAGGGTGGGATTTAAACGGATTTGGACTCAAACAAGAAATACGAAGATAGCTAGTACCAGCAGGTGTTCGTAGCTTATTTTTCATGGGTCTATCTCACCCAAAGGGTGTTGGTTATTGGGCACATTAAGTTGTGATTGAAGCCCAGTATGATGCAGATGGAGCTGTTTAAACCCAAATGGCATATGTTGGAGATAAAAGGTGTACTGGCTTGAATTTGAGATCGATACAAGGCCAGAATTGCTCATGCAGATTGAAACGTCCAGATCACTAATTTGCCTTTTCTCGGCGATCCTGCTCCGCTTTCTACATTTTCAAAACCCTCTGTACATTTAGTCAAATACAATACATGCTACTGAAGCACCACTGTTGATTCCTAGTAGTTGTGGTGCGAGACTATCAAATTGCTGCTTTTATCTGGTCTTCAGCTTTGTTTTTGACGGAGGTGTTAAAAGTCAGTCTAGTGTTGAACATCAATAAGAAACAGTTCGGCATACTATGCCTCTGAAAGAAATAGTGCTTACAGAGTTTATGATTTGCATGATTTTATATCTTCACAGTTGGAACTTTATCTTCTGGTGCTATAATGTTGCCCGAGTCGTGGTTATGATTTGCCTGTAAAGATCCTGATTTGTTTATGGGAAATTGTGAGAGCTGAACTTTCCGCTGATTGTTGTATGTCTGTGTATCCGAGTTATTGTAATTTTTATAAGTTGATAATCTATGTAACGATTGCAATGATCATTCTTATGTTCAGACTTGTGGATTTGGTTAGTTCATTCTATGTAATTATGGAAAGCAAATATAAATCAAAGGGCTCACATATTTATATTGGTAGAACTTGATCCATCGACTTAAATGGTTTGCAAAATGTTTGCATGATGATGCTAATTAATGATATAAGCATATAATTCATTCAGGGATATGCTATCCTCCAATGTATCGGCTGATATTGACAATTTTCTTTAATAGATGCTTTGTGGGTTTAGAAGTAAACGCAGCCTGTAGGTACTGATATTTATTTTCAGCCTAGAGAGACTGTAATCGCTTGAAGATATAAAGGTTGTGAAAAGCTCTTCTTAAACATATATAACTATTTCAAAGCAGTCTGCATTGATTAGAATGTTAATGTGATTTAAGCCTTGTTCCGAGACCTCAGCTAGTTTCGTCTTTCTAGACTTGATGTGGTAAACTGGCAATGGCTTTTGATCAAGGGAGGAGGAATGTTGCCTTTGCTGTTTTTCACAAAGTTTCTCTGAGTTCAGACTTGTGTTCAATGATTTGTTCACATAGTTTCTGAGTTCAGATTTGTTTCAATGATTTGTTTACATAGTTTCAATGATAGTCTGAAATGGCACTCTTTTCAATCCGAATTGTTTCATTCGTTTTTATGATGAAATTGCACTCTTTTCAATCCGAATTGTTTTATTTGTTTTATTAGTCCTTGATGGTGGGTGGTGGAGTGTCTATTACAACAATATGTTTATTATGATCTCAGCATGTCATTTATAGGAATTTAGGAATTTAGGAATTTAAGAATTGATAACAATCATTCCTCTCAACCATCCAAGCTAAACCCAACCATCTAAACTAAACCCAATTGACATTTATATCCAGAAATCTAATACAGCATTGTTTCTTTCTTGTTTCTTATTTTCAAGTTAAAAAATCAGAAAAAAGAAAACTTAAACGAGACAAGCATTGTTTCTTGTTTCTTATTTTCAAGTTAAAAAATCAGAAAAAGAAAACTTAAACAAGACAACCTATGCTGAACAGCAAAGAAATTGCAGATTGTGCATGCTCCTTCGGGTCTTATCTGAAGCAAATGGCACTGGGCAATATTTTCTAGTATCCATCTGCATGATTTTCTACACCGACTTCGATTTTTACATTGATTTATCATGATTCTGTGGCTTGCTTCGATCCCAAACATTAGATTGGAATGTTATGTCGTCATCGTTGAATGGCTGGAGAATTGGCATTGCCAAGCATATTCAGCGGGACACCATATCGAGTTGGGACGTGTCCGAGGGCAATGACCAATGATGGTAGATTGAAGAGCATAAATTAGAAGTGTATTCCCCTGGCCTTATAAGGATTTTCCAAAGCATAAAGTAGAATTGTGCTCTCATTAATTTTTTTCAAAGTTACTTCATATTTTTAAAAGCGTGATCCTGCTTTTAGTAGCATGATAAGATCCTTTTCTAAGATGGTTAAGGTTAGTTCTAATTGGGCTGTGGCTTATCTAAACTGGTGAGAGTTTACCACAACTAGCGGAGGGTTGATTCTCATGCATTCTTTATGGGTTCTACTTGAGAATCCTTAATGTGACAAATCCCTGTTCCCACTCAGGTAAAAAAATTGGGTGGTATCTGCCCAAAAAGAAATTGGGTAGTTTCTGTCCAAAAAAATTTGATGTTTTACTTTTCTGAAAAGATTGGGAGTTATCAGTAACAGTTGGGAAAATTTGTAGACGTGTGACCTTTCACGATTCATTCCGGGGGCTTCAGCGCCCCTTACAAACATAGGCCAGCCTTCTGTCACTGCACTGAAGGGCGAGACTAAAAACTTTTTACGTGGCACAGGGCAACCCATAGCTAAAGGAGTGTCCTCATTCCGTTAGGGGTTGATTCAAAGTGCATCCTTCCTCAAATCACGCTAAAAACATGGGACAATGAAGAAAGTCAAGATATGTATTACTAATTTAACAAAACTGGGGAAGATTTCAAGCTCACACAAGCTTTTGTCTCTGACCCTCAGGAGCATAGCCCACTTTAAAGACCACTGATATGACATTTTCTAAAAGGGCAACAACATAATTATATTCTGCGTTTATTTTTCTATAGCTCTGGAATTTTGCTTTTCATTGATCCATGATATTAAAATACTTGATTGGCCCAAGATTGTACGCCTGTGGGCCAGAAAGCTGCACGAACTTGTACCATGTTTTCATTCTGAATAGTTTCCAGGTTTCTAAGAGTGCCTTTTTGGGAAAAGATTTCCCAGCATGAGGTGGATATTACACATGAATGATCAGTAGAGTCCCCACCTTGTTAGAGAATGTCCACTGTATGACGGTCCTATATATGTTGCATGAACTCTGGATTTTTTTCACCCTTGCTTAAAGTATGCAAAAGGTCTGCCAATGGGGGGTGAAGGTGAAGGTGAGCTAATGAGTTTTTGATGTACACCCTCTGTTTGGAGTTGATTGGAAGGAATTTTGAAGAAACGATTACTGATTTAAAACATGTCGTAAGTTGTAAAAAAATGATGCAAACCATTGGAAGAATATATCGTTGATTGCCACTTGGAAGGTCCAACCTGTCACCCAACCTAAGACCCGTTACAGTTAACCTAAAGCAGACCATATGCCCCCGGTGGTATCCAAGATACCGACGTTAGCTACTAGTGGGTTTTGACCTCTCCGACTCTAAAACTACAGAGAAAGAAAGCCGGATGACTGACTGAGCTGCAGGCAGAACTCAAGTATATAAATATTTAATAAACATGGACCTGTCTGTAAACCCTAAGCTTGTCTTTAAACATTAAGCCTTTAATTTGAGATTAACCAAAAGGTGTAGTGTAAATGTTTTTGATCATTTTTGGCCATTATTAGAATTCGGTGATATAATTGTTGGTGACATCTTAGTTTTTCATTGCATTTTTGAATGCATAAATAAACTCAGTGCTTTGAAAAACTTTTACACATTCAAATTGTGCAGATTTAACTATTGAAACCCACAATTTCAACAATTTCTAACCAAAACAAAAGTAATAGGAAAATATAACAAAAATAGTCAAAAACATATGTTTTATACTATGTACTGTATTGTTGGTGACATCTTAGTTTTTCATTACATTTTTGAATACATAAATGAACTCAACACCCTGAAAAACCCCTACACATTTAAATTGTGCAGATTTAACCACTGACATTTGCAATTCCAACAATTTCTGACCAAAACAAAAATAATAAGAAAATATAACAAAAATATTCAAATATATTTTATACTATGTATCAACAAAAACACTACAATATCAAGTTCCTAAAACATCAATATAACAAAGTTGCAAGTATGAAGGTACGAGAACAACAGTGTAACATAGGAGCAGCAGAGCTGCAGATACGATGTCATTTGGAAGAAATGATCGTTCTATGTTTCATTAATGGCGCAAGTCTCTGATATGTTGGCTTTTGGTTGTTGATGGGACGACACATCGAAGTGATTGGTATATTACAATATCTCCATAAAAGGTTCAGCAGCAGTTCTTACAAACTGTCCATGAAATGATGTAGTCCTTCTGATCCAGATGTCATATTTTTATGGTTTGCTTTTAAGGTGGGTTCCACAGTGTGTTTGTACAATGTCATTTTCAAAAGTTTCCTTGAGCCATTTATCTCCAATTTGGACTTTGGTGCTTCTTCCTGAGCTGATGGGAAAAGTCTGGTTTGATTATCCAATGTCTCTTTCCATGTGTGCTTGATTGATACCTTTCCTCTTTTCCATTTAAAATTTATTCCAAAGATATGACCTCAATTCCACAATCAGTGGTTGCTTTGCTTTGTGATTCAGAAGCCCTCCTGTCCTTCTCAGTCACAGTCAATCTTTCCTTCAATAAATCCACCAGTAACTAATCCACATGGCTGACATTTACATCATCAACAAAACCAGCTGTGGGGCTCTGCAAACTGAACACAGTTGAGACAAGTGTCCAACCACCACAGTTATATAAGATCTCCTGTCCCATATATGTGGGACTGTCCTATTGGCCATCCGTGCAGAAACATTGCCAAACCATATCATGGTGCACAACTCTACTTTTTGGGATGTTCTCTCCCACATTCTCTGTTTGAGTGGATTATATTGCCTTTTCCATTTCATAAAATTCATTACCTTACAGTATAAGTCTAAAGGCCTCTTTCCTCCTATATTCTTTTCATCAGTGCAATTTCTTTTAATGTATAATGGAAGTTGATTAGGACAACACAAGGGAAGCAAAGCACCAAAGGTCTGAGTCAGAGTTGGAAGCACCAACACCTCCTCTGGATAGGTGTAGAGAATGGAATATATAGCTTATCTTTTAGAAATTTAAGTAGTCTATCTATATAATCCAAAATCCAAAAAATCATGCAAGTGAGAAATGAAAGAGTTCCAGTGATATTGAATTGTGTCATTAATAATGGTCTCCACGTGGAGAATATCTTGTCCATTGGGTCCCACACCATTCATATATCACATTTGAAGGTATTGATTCCATGGAAGTGAGAAATGATAATGGATATTGTCCCATTATTAATGGGTCCCCACGTGTAGAATATCACGTTTTCAATTGGGTCCCACAACATTAAAACGATATTTGAAGCATGGGACCTTAAATTTTTGTCTTCATAAAGACAAGTTATTGCAATTAAATAGATTCAAATTGGACCCCACCTGAGTAGAAAATGGTCATGTGTAAAATCACAATTATTTTACAAAGAGTAGTTGATGGTAATGATGAAAAGTATGAAAACTAAAGCTCAAAAGGAAGCACCCCACTTTCACTTATTTGTTACAATAAAAGTACAATCAGTACTTAACACATTGCAATACAAAGAAATAATTTCATTGACTAAAACTCTAAAAATAAAATCCCACATCATATGGTTACAAGGTTGAAAGCATGGTGTCCATGTCAGTATAGTCTCATCATATCTTTTTATATATTAAAATATATTTGTCACAATATCAATTAATTTACATTGTACCAACCCCATAGATGTGACATAGCCATTAGAACAATCACAGAAGTCAATTTTAATAATAATTATTTTTATTCATATATAAATATACGAAGAATTTAATTATATATACAATTAATTTATATTTTCTTAATTTTTCAAAAGACAATAAAAAATCTGACCTAAAATGAAACTACAATAACTACTCCTCTCACTAGAAGATTAATTTAATTTTTTTATTCTCCACATCCGTATCTTCCATATAAAATTTTCATCTTGCCCCTTCAAATTTATCAATTCTAAAAGTCACCACTAAAAAGAAAAAACATGCCTTGGTTTATTCAACGCCAAGCTTGGTGGCTTATGATTTTTATTATTATCTACGTTTATAATGTCCTATTTTTGAAATTACAAATTCGCTACCTATATACTTTAAAATAACATTTAAAAATTATTTATAGAAAAAATTTCCCAAACTTACTTTAAAATAATCTTTGAAAACTATTGAAGGAAACTTCACGTTTTTCCAAAGAACGAGTGTTTGAAATGTCCATCCCAACATTGCTTTCCAATATTTTAGAATTATTAAATTTAAATATGTTAATTCAAACCATGGTCGCTTTCATTAAATTTAGATATATTAATCAAAACCATTAAGTTTAAATTATATTAATCCAAAACATTTGATCTTGTCATTGAATTTAGATATATTAATTCAAAACTATTGTTACTTCACAATTATACGCTCGATTTTGAATTCATACTTTACATGAACATGGTAATATTAAAATCATAAATTTATAAATTATAATAATTTAAAATCATCCACTCTTTGTAATCTCCACACTCAAGGAACATGGAGGATTATTCATCGAGAAAGGAGAAGGGCGAATATCGATGATTTATTTTATTTTATTTATTATTATTATGTTGATAAATAAATTAGATATGATTTTTGTTGTAGATATAATAAGTTGGTAGGTTGTCATCAACATGTATATCATATCCCTTATCCATTGTAATATTAGTTATGATTTTTGTTAATTGGGTTTAGTTTGGATGGTTGTGAGGAATGATTGTTATCCTCCCCACTTCGGTTCAATTTGTAAATTTTCAGACTCCACCTAGTTTTAAGTCTCACTGAGACAATTCGTTGTTAAATGCCCAAAACCCAGTTTTATGACAACAACAAAATACTAAGCATATAAACAATTCTCAGAAATGAAACATGAGGATTCTGAACATCTTTAAATGCATAAGTCAATTTCTATCAGCAGTACAATAACTCAGAAAATTATAGACACAAAGAATTTTTGGTCAAACTTGACCCTGGAAAAACCCACAAGGGGAAAACCAGTGAGAGGGAATTTTGTTATTTTAGAGCTCAGAGAAAATTTCTTTTACAACAGAAATATTATCAGCAAAACTTCACAAACTTATCTCAAGTCTGTCCCAAGCTTTTTCCTTGAAAACATGCCCAGAAAAATCTAAACAGTACGACCCTCATTTTCTGTGCCTTTAGCTGTATGAACGGTACGAAAATCACTTCACAAAATTGTGCCCGACAGTCACCTCGATTTCTGTGCAAGGAAATATATTATGGCAGCCTTGGAATACATGCCAAACTCCTCATAAACTTATCTCTCCCTCGATTTCTATGCATACAAACAATAGTACGACCTCTAGAAATCCATATTGTCCGACCTTTGAAATCCATTGTACTCTTGCCTCGATTTACATGCTAACTTGCGGCATTGGAAATCATGCCTCTAGCTCTACAAGACGACTTCTCTTTCTCCGAAGCTCAACCTCTCTCTCTCTCAACCTTCTCGAAATGCTCATCAAGAATGAAGATGGAGGGCACCTCCCTTTACCCTAGTCGACTCAATGAGGGAATGCGAGGGGTTTCATAATCCAACGATTGAGATTGGAGTAGAGGAATAGTTGAGATTGAGTGTCCATTCACTCACCCCCTTCACTTAAGTCATAAAGTCTCCTTTTAATTTATATCTCATAAATTAAATGACAAGTGTCCACATTAGGAACTTTTCCACCCCTTAGGCGCCTAGGTGATGATAAACACTTGCTTAGGTACATTTTAATTATTTTTAACACTCCCTCTTACCGAGGAAGGTGTTACTCACCACTCCAAGCTTATCTCTGGAAAATACAAACTTGCCTTTTCCCAAAGCTTTAGTGAGTATGTCCGTAATCTGCTCATCTGTAGATATATAATGTAGCTCAATTGCTCCTCTTTGAACATAATCCCGGATGAAGTGATATTGAATCTCAATGTGCTTAGACCTGTTGTGAAAGACTAGATTCTCAGAGAGTTTGATACAACTCTGATTGTCATAGTAAATCATAGTGGGTCTCAATTGCACACCAAATAATCCCACCAGCAACTTGCGAAGCCAAATGGCCTCACAACTGGCTTGACTGACAACCATATACTCAACCTCTGTAGAACTCAAAGCCATTGACGTTTTCTTCTGACTGAACCAAGACACCACTGTTGAGCCCAATCGAAAGCAACATCCAGAAGTACTCTTCCTATCATTGACACATCCAGCCCAATCTGAATTAGTATAGCCCACCAATCGAACTCCATCCCCTCTCAGATAGTCCAAGCTATTATCACATGAAATTGTCAGGGGTCGCAACAGTTGTCCAAATCTTTTTCTTGCACAAGAAGCAACCATGAGCCCAAAGCGAAGCATTCATAGCAGTCCATTTCGGGCCTGAAACACAAGCAAGCAGGTAGGATCGATTTTCAACGATAGAGATCCCATGAATAGTCCAGATCAACAACTCTTGGGCGATTGGGATTTCAAAGTAGCGCAAGGATTAGCGACTAGACAGAGGAGCCGAAGTCCCGAAGTAAATATGGGCCATTGAAGGCTGACAACACGTGTCAACGGATCTCACACTTCGGAAGATTTACTTTGGAGGATTATGCGAGCAAGTAGAAGCAAAGGCCCGAAGCCCGAACTCCCGAAGTAAATCTCGATCGTCCAAATCTAGAGGATGCATGGAGGCAAATTTCTCACTTCGGGAATTCGACAATTTAGAGGATTGTAAGAGTTGTGCATTGAAAAGTCCCGAAGAGCCGAAGCCCAAACTCCCAAAATAATTGTGGACCGTTGATTTCAAACCAACAAGGACCGTTGATCTTAGCGGCAGCCCTGAAGTCCTAAAGGTCTCGAAGTAAATCTCGACCATCCAAATCAAGAGGACATGCGGCGCCAAATCTCACACTTCAGGAATTCGACACTTCAGAGGATTGTAAGAGCTACGCATTGAGGAGGCTCGAAGCCCGAACTCCCGAAGTAATCATGAGTCGTTGATCTTCGTAGCAGGAAGCAAGGTCCATCCAAGAGCGGCATGTGGCAACAAAAGTGGGGCTTTCCTAGATCGTAAATTGCGATAAGATCAATGACTCACGTGTATTCGACATATCAAAATTGCACGAGGATTAGTGGCTAGGAAGAAGCCCCAGAGTTGCAGATCAAGCACCACACATCCTTCTCCATCGGACGGTCAATATTTACTTCAGGAATCTGGACTTCAAAAGTTTTAGCTCCTCTCCTCTCGCTTTCATCCGAAGTGTTTTCTCCCCAAGTCCACAGATCGCTGCCGCGTGTCCATCCAAATCTAACGGTGTTAGTTTGATTCGGGACTCTGGGCTTCGGGAGTTTCATACTCCTCACTCCCGTTTTCATCCAGAATGTTTTCTCCCGGAGTTAACAAATCCCTGCCACGTGTCCTCCCAGATCGACGGTCGTCGTTCACTTCGGAGTTCCATCTCTACATGCATATCACCCTCGAGCTCTGAAGTGCCAAAGTACATGGCAATCATCAGTTGAGATACATGGCACTCAGTCCAGACACCTTTCGGAATATCATCCGCTTGCTTCCAAGTGACATGTGTCACCTCTCTTTTCATGACACGTCAGCGTAGTGACGTCAGACCACCACATCATATCATCCTCCGGAAAGTCTTCTTGTTCAATGCCAAAGTAGTGCCATCTCCAAGCACGGTTAGAATGACCCTAAAGTTGGTCGACAGATAAACTTTAACAATGGTGCTAAATTTAGTAGGTGCGCCCAGATCGCAGATCACGATCAGATCAACGCCCACATTTCATTGCGGGGACACAACATGCTCGAATGATAAAATTCTTGAGTGGTCCTGTAATTGAAACCATGGTATAACGAAAAAACTATGTGGCGAAAGGTGGTGGATTGCAGGCTCAAAAGCGGTGTGAATCCAAACCGCCTTTGATGGCCCTGCAATCACATGCTCATATAACATCAAATCCGAAAGTAGCGCGTGACAGCTCCCTAGGCATTAAGCTTCATCCCGATCCCGATGAAGGACTAGTTAATGAAAAAGGAGTGGTGGTTGAAACCTCAAATCACTCCATAAATAGAAGGTGTGGATGGTCTGTCCGTGGAGACAGAGATGTTAGCCCGAGGTGGATGAGTTTTCTTACAAGCCCATGCTAAGTTGAACTTGAGTCTAACAGGAAGATACACGCACAGTCTGACAGAAGAAGGCGCAGACGAAATACTTTGAATGGAATAGCCAGATCACACCCCTGGTAGTTGTGGACTGATCTGAGTATAAATAGATCAGTTCAAGATTTTTTTATGGTCGTCAAATGGTTGAGCTGAGTTCCCTACTGTGTAATTTTTTATGCCAGAACTATTCTCTGGTTATGTATCAAACTTGATACTTTCTCATTAATAGATGTCAACTTCTTTCATCTCTTTGTTCAAACTGTGCTGAAACACTCAAGCATGGAGGATCCAATCAAGGGTTGTGGTTTTATTGTAATGTAGGTTTGATTACAGTAGTGCTGTGACCAGTTTTAGTCAACTTCCTTGTTACCTTATTTCCCCTTATGTTGAAAGGCTGGGGCATGGAGGATCCAATCGAGTTGTTGTAGTTGCATGATAATGTAGGTTTGATTATTATGCTGCTGTGACATTTTTCAGTGTCTGAAACTTGAGTTCAAGAGTTCTCTTGAGCCTGAGTTTTTCTTTACCAAGTTGCTTGAAAGCCAGATTCCCATGGCAAACTTGTCCACCTTTCTCACCAAGTCTTCCTTCTGCCCACCCTTAAACTCAAATCACTGACTGGAGTTAATGAGGACCTCACTTCCCTGTTCATTGTTTGTCCAATTTTTGTGATTAAAATCATTCTTGTACCGAGTTTTGTCCATTTGACCTCCACTCATAAAACCAACATCCACCAAACATTCTGATGGGTACTGGGCTTATCCTCTTGCAGTCGGAGGGTGATTCTCAGTGCTAACATTAATGGCACCATTGCGGGGATGAAAGTGAAGATATCTTCCCTGGGAGAACGACAACAAATAGATCCAGTTTTAGATGATGAACTGAAGCTTGACATATTATTTCGATTGCTTATATTTCACCATGGTGACTCCATTGTTCGAAAATATATTGCCGACTCCACTGGTTTGAAATGGACAATATTTTAGCTCAGTGGTATGCTTTCTATGATTTTTCAAAGATAGTTGGTTTCCCTAATCCAGTGCCTAGTAGAGATGATTGGGAACGTATCCTTCCCAGATTTCTAGGAGAAGAGTGGGAGGTATTGGCTGAACATTTGCTGGATTTTCATGATTTTATCCATCGACTTCATATCGTGCATGAAGATGTTCAGATTAAGATTTTCAGGGATTCATTAGAGGGGATTGCTCATGATTGGTGTCGATATCTTCCCATTGCAAGCATCACCTCTTTGACAGGTTTTCATGCACCTTTCAATTCGTTTTGTAAAGATTATTTTTCAGTTGAGTATCTTTATGAAAACTGTTGTGATGAGTTTTCTTTGCTTCATAAAGATTCTTCTAGTCATGAAAGCCATATTTGTGATGAATCATTCACTGAAGAAGAAAACATTTATCATGAAGATCAAGAGGTGATGAATGATATTTATTATGTTAACAATAACACAGAAACATCTAACATCATATCAAATGTATCCGTTGTTTTAAATGTTCATGAAAATCAACATGTCTCTTTTGAATATTCTGATGAAAAAGAGTAGAGCCTTTTCATGGCTTCTTTGGAACCTTGTACCTTGGTTCCTGTATATGATAATTTTGAATCTGATCCTTGGGAGAGCCATGAAGGAGAAAAGGAAGAGCTAAATGTGCAACTTATCTCATGTCCAACACTTATAAATGAGCAAATATCGCATAGGATTAGCCAACCTGCAACAATCCTGTACTTACCTATACATGCTGATGACATCAAACAACAGGTAAACAATGATTGAATGAAGGAAATAATTTCTTACCAGTTTAGCGTTCCTTATAAATTTTATGACTCTGTGGGGTTATATATGGAGTTGGGTTTTCCAAAAGCATTAGAGCCTGCAAAATTATTCATCTTATCATCATTTGGGGGTATTGTTAGTGTTCCAAAACATGTTTTCATTCTATTGTCATACTTCCCTTACCTTTTGTGGATCATCTGCAGTGAAAAGAAGACTTATGTCTCCAATCGGTCTGGGTGGCTATGGTGGAAGTTTGATTTCACCTAGCACATTGTAAAAAACTAGTTAGTATAGGATTGTACATAAATAAGCTCCTCCTGGAGCACAAGTGTTTTTTTATTTTTCTTTTTGTAAGTAGAATACTGTATATATCAGCCGATTTT
>JZKD02S1757564.1:24728-41568 GCA_000966675.3 Picea glauca | reverse complement strand
TTCAATGATTTATGTTGCTGTCTATGTTTATTTCTACATAAGTAATCCTTTATTATGTGTTGCAAATTGATCCGGTTGCTTTAAACACATAACATTTCACTTGCAATTAATTTAATCAAGTTTATCAAGTCTTCTTCATTTTTAGATCAGACTCCTTCTGAAATGATACTGTCCCACTACCGACTGCCTTTACCACTCGGTCATCTCCAAGCACCACCTCAAGATCACCAATATCTGTAAGATCTATCAAATTCTCATGAACACTTGTCATGTGGTGGGAGGCACCACTATCTATATACAAAACACTGGAATGTGTGGCTCTAGTGGAAAGACACACCACTAAAGAAAAATCCTTCTCGAACTTGGTGGAAAAATCCTCCACCTCTGCTGAAGCTGTTGCTTGCTTCTTCTTCTTATTAGGACACTGTCCTGCATAGTGCCCAAACTTGTGACATGAAAAGCACTTGAATTTTCTCATGTCCTTCTTTCCTTCACTCTTTGGTTTGTTTCCTCCCTTAGGACCCTTTTTGAACTTATTCTTGTTGTTAGCAACAATAGCCACATTCTCCTCATCATTACCAGTAGATGAACTGCCATGCACATAACCTCTCTGGGTTTCCTCCTGAACAAAGTCATCCCAAAGACGTTCCCACTTGGGAAGATTCTCCCTAACCACAATTCCCTCAACAAAAACAACCCATTGTTTGGTCACCCCATTCAATCATGTCCTCATAAGTTTACTATCAACAATGGCCTCCCCAACAACTCCAAGTTCATCTCTCACTTGTGTCAGCCTGGTAAGATATGTGACCACATTTTCATCCTTGGTCATTCTAATGCTTTTTAGTTTCTCTCTCAAAACCATCTTCCAGTTCTCATTTTTACTTTGATACAACTTCGTCAAGGACTCCCACATCTCATAGGAATTTGTCTTCCCTATCACATGAGGAATCGAATGGTCCTTGATGGCATCGATGATGATTCATTTAGCTTTGATACTCTTCTTGTTATAAGATACTAGAAGAGTAGCATCTCTAGGTGTTGTTAATGGGTTTGTTGTGGATTACTCAACAATGTCCCATAAGTCACTCTCATGCAGAATCAAAATCATTCTCTCCTTCCGAGCACCAAAATTTACTACCCCATCAAGTTTGTCCTCAACCCTTAAACTAGTAGCCATTGATCCTTCTCAATTGAAAATACAAATTCCAAAAATCTGTCTAGTGAAGTATCTTCTATCCCACTCTCTGTATTGTTGATTTAGATTTGCACTTGTCTTCAACGCAACTCTGATACCATGTAAATTTTCAGACCCCACCCAGTTTCAAGTCTCACTGAGACAATTCATTGTTAAATACCCAAAACCCAGTTTTATGACAACAACAAAATACTCATCATATAAACAATTATCAGAAATGAAACATGAGGATTCTGAACATCTTTAAATGTAGAAACAAATTTCTACCAGCAACACAATAGCTCAGAAAATTATAGACACAAAGAATTTTTGGTCAAACTTGACCCTGGAAAAACCCACAAGGGGAAAACTAGTGAGAGAGGGAATTTTTATTATTTCAAAGCTTAGAGAAAATTTCTTTTACAATTGAAATATTATCAACAAAACTTCACAAAATTATCTCAAGTCTGTCCCAATCTTTTTCCTTGAAAACAGTGCCAATCTCCTTGAAAAACGTGCCCAGAAAATATGAACAATACGACCCTCGCTTTTTGTGCCTTTAACTATATGGACGGTACAAAAATCACTTCATAAAATTGTGTCCAACAATCACATCAATTTTTGTGCAAGGAAGTATATTATGGCAGCCTTAGAATGCGTTCCAAAATCCTCAGAAACTTATCTGCTAGTCTCCCTCGATTTCTGTGCATACAAACAATAGTACGACCTCTAGAAATACGTACTGTATGACCTCTGAAATATGATGTACTCTTTCCTCGATTTGCATGCTACCTTGCTGCCTTGGAAACCATACCTTTAGCTCTACAAGAAGACTTCTTTTTCTCCAAAGCTCGACCTCTCTCTCTCAACCTTCTCCAAATGCTCATCAGGAATGAAGATGGAGGGTGCCTCCCTTACCCTAGTCGACTCAATGAGGGAATGTGAGGGGTTTCATAATCCAATGATTGAGATTGGATTAGATGAGTGGTTGAGATTGAGTGTCCATTCACTCACCCCCTTCACTTAAGTCATAAAGTAACCTTTTAATTTATATCTCATAAATTAAATAACAAGGGTCCACATTAGGCACTTTCCCACCTCCTAGGCGCCTAGGTGATGAGAAACACTTTCCTAGGAACTTTTTAACAATTTTTAATACAATTCCCATAAATGACATGAATAAAGCTCATAATGAGTTTGTTGTAATGGCTTCGAGCCTATATATATTGGAAAGTTGCCTTAGATTCAAATTGAATAGCAAGGCAACTGTTTTTTCCGAGTAAAAAAAATATTAGTCATGATCTTTGTGACGATATTAGTTGAAATAACAATATTAAAAAATTCTATTTGAACATAATGCAATTGTATCTTTGCATATAGATGTTTTTTCCATTCAAGATCATTTTTGATATTTAATTGATTTTTTAATTAATTTTTCGATAATAAAACCAAAATTTTTTTTTAGAGGACACTTTGATTATAATTGGAGGATTTAAGAGCTTCACAAACTTTTAATGGAACATCATCCTATGGTTTATAATCAAATAAAAAATGAAAATGCACTTGCCACATATATATTTTCAGCATATGAAATTTAATGAAGGATGCATCTAGTTGGATTTCATGGGAGATCTAAATCAACTATTTCATCATTATTTCTACATGAGACATGTTTAAGTTAGTTTATCTAATGTTGTGTAGGAGGTTATAGGCTTACACAATATTAGAGGCTCAAAGGGAATGAAAAAATCTCATGCCAATGTAACATTGTATCAATTTTGTTATCATGTAATTTAAGATTGTGCTCAATCCTCCCTCTTTGTAATCTTATGAATGTTTTTGATTTTCCACTAAATAAAAGGTTATGGATATTTAGAAGACATTGCATCTTCTTAGTGTGGATTAAGGATCTATATAACTAAATAAGTTGGATCTTTTATGTTCTTGCTCATAGTATTTCTCTCTCACCTCTCTCCCTAGGATTAGATTTGTACACTAAAATCTTGATATCCTTTGTAACACGACTACATTTGGGCTCAAAATTTGATGTAAATAGATGTTTAAAACGTTGAAAAAAGGTCGAACATGAATAATTTTAATGTCGAATTGACTTCGAGCTTGCAGTGTCACAAATTCTACGTTTGGAATGTCAACTACATATTGAATAAGGGACCATAACCACATTAAAAGCTTTCATTTCATGCCCATTATTCATTGGTTAACACACATTGTATCAACATCAGGTCAACATTAGAAATGTCAACTACAAGTCGAATTCCATATTTTCAAATGCATTGAATAAGCATTATACATTGAATATCATACATCTAAGAAACGTAAATGTTGAATCTTTGACGTCAAACAAATGGTGAAAAAGTGATATGGAATTGCATTAAATGTCGAACAAATGTCCAATAACCGATGCTACAATTTTTTGTATCAAATAACCACATTTAGAGCCTGCTTGTTTGCTTTGAACAATGCAATGTAGTATATGCAAGACCGATAGCATTCTCATTGTAGATCTTGTTTTCTTCAAAACTAAATTTAGACATCAATTAAGAGTCTAAATTTAGTTAATATCAATCGACAAATAATTGACATGCATTGCCTCATTCATCAAGGGATTTCCAACCGCTTGTAACATTTTAAGTAAACAAGGAAATAATTTAAGTACATTTATTCAATGAGCATACATTTTAGACTAGGAGTACTTCTAAATCTTAACAAAAGTTTCATAATCTAAATTTTATACAATTCCTAGGYAACAACTTACAAATCTTACTCATTTAGGAAAACATAAATGTCTCATGATATAATGGTGGTTTACTTATCCTAATGATTTTTTAATCAAAACATAAATGTCTCATGATATAATGGTGGTTTACTTATCCTAATGATTTTTTAATCAAGTTTTCCAACTTTCTTGTTGGTTCATTTTTCCAAAATCGTTAATCAATTTARAAKCTTATGTTAATATGAAAGTATCAATGATTGTACCTTCATCGATATAGTGTTCTGCTACCACAAACAATAGGATCCATAACCACTGAAAATGGTATTTCATAAAACAAGGCATTGTATCCACTAAAAACAAGGATCTGTAGCATGTTGAAAACACTTTAGAAAATAGGGTTCTGTAGACACTGAAAATAGGGATCGATAGCATGATAAAAACACTTCGAAAAACTTAGTTTTGTGCCACTGAAAACATGGACCATAGCATGCTGAAAACACTTTAGAAAATAGGGTAACTTTGTAGTCACTAAAAATAGGGATTTGTAGCATGTTGTAGATACAAAATTTCTTGGAATTACAACTAATTCAAATAGCAGGAGTCAGAAAAAACTGGAATTTTAAATTTATAAGAGACATGGCGCATAAATCTTCCATTACACTTGAATMTTGGTTTCTAAAAATACAAACCTAATATGTTGATGAATTAAGTGCAAGGACCTTCAAAATAGCAAATATTATATTCTATAGTAGTTGGAAACATCCCAACGTAACATATATAATAGGATGAATGAAAATAATGGTTCGGGAAAGGACCATACTTTCTTTCATGGAATCAACAGGTCTCTCATGGAAATAAATTGTTAACTTGACAATGTTGCAGATAATTTATTGGTAGAGGAGGAAAAGTTCAAACAATGGAAGAGAGAGAATATGCACGTGAAGAACAACTATATGCCTTCATAAAAACCATGTTAATTGGAAATACTATATGAATTGGGATGCAAGGTCACAACCTTTGACAATAAGGAATCAAGAAAAATATGTTTGTATGAGACATTAATGATGATAGGTACTATACCAGTTCTCTAGGGCATTTTGTCTATTGGAGCTAAGTTTTTATTTTTTATTTTTATTTTTTGAATTGTTAGTGAAATTGTAGAAAAGGTATAATAACAATGGGAGGACTTAAAAACTATTTGGTTTGCCAATATTATTCTATATATAACTTATAGTCAACAACATAGACCTATGTAACCTTATTACTTATTATTCCTGTGTATATCATAATTAATTACTTTTTTATGTTAATTGAAAACAATGAGTTAGATATCCTTTCAAATCTGATGAATATAATTCATATCTCCTCTATTTATTTCTAGAGGGACTTATCAATGGGAAGGGAGTTGCCGCATCATTTATATAAATGGCATAGTCTTCATCAATACTCTTAAACATTATAATAACAATTGTAGTTGTTAAAGGAGCAAGGATTGGGTCTATATTGAGTCTAGTAGAGTCTTAATTTGTTCCACCCATGGTTACCCATTTATGCTTCCTTCTTCTAAAAGGGATTTTGGGCTATTTCTTTTGGAGTTGGAGACAATTTTGCATTTTGGCATGTGATCGTCACATAATTATGCTCAAAGAAAAAACCACAATGAAAATAATATGTTTGTAATTCATAAGTTAAAACAAATTTTGATCACTACATTATTTTAAAAGCATTTTGGTCAAGAATACCTTTACTTAATTTACATAAATACACCATTCAAATATAATAATTTATTTTAAAATAAAAAAAATATTGAAAAAAAATCATTAATTATAATGACACAATCTCAATATTTCAAAAGATTATATTGACACAATCTCAATATTTCAAAAGGGAAGAGAATCTAACCGATATTAAACTATAATAACCACTTCTCTCACTCTAGGACTATTTCAATTTTTTTTATTCTTCCACATCCTCATTCTTCATATAAAATTTTCACTAAAATAAAATAAAGGAAAAGCACGCCCTGGCTTATTAAACGGAAAGCTTGATAATTTATGATTTATTATTATTATCTATTTTTACAATATCCTAATTTTTAAATTGCCAAAATATGAATTTTACCCTATAACCTTTGAATTATAGGTTAAAATAACCTTTGAGTTTGAAATTATTTAAGGACAAATTTGCCATATATAATTTAAAATAAACTTTGAAAAACTATTAAAGGAAGCTTCACGTTTTAAAGAAAGAGAGGTTGAAATGTCCATCCCAACGTTGCTTCCTAATCTTTTGAAGTCATTGAATTTAAACATATTAATCCAAAACCATTATCGCTAATATATTAATTTAGGTTATTAAATTTAAATTACATTAATCCAAAACAATTATTATTATTATATTTTTTTTTAACTAGAACGGTTATGTTGCATTAATCGGTTTTCTGGCAAGCCTGAATCAGAGAGTTACATATCTGAAGAAGGTTGGTGACCTCTAACAGTGCTGCCAACCTTGTGAATGTCTTGGGAAACCAATCCCATTTGCTTCTTGAACTAATTCGAGAAAATGACAAAAATTGCATACATGAGTAAATTCTCACAAATTGTGAGCATAGTAGAAGACAGAAGCAAAGCATTAAACCGAGGGGGATGAAAATTTCCCCTTAATGTAGGGGTCCATCTTTTTCTGAGAACCTGAAGATATGTTGGAGGCCGCCTCCTTTTCTCTGCGCGCTTTATTGGTCTTTCGCCCTCGGGTAAGGGGTGGAGACGAAGCTGAATTGTCTTCCAGTTCAGAGGTTTCCACAGAGACTGAAACAACCAGGCCTGCAGAGGCAGAAGGTTCCGGAACTGAAGCCCGAGTTTCTTTTGCTGCCATTGTTTCTGGGGGGGGTGGAATCCGGAGGGCTTTCGTCTGCCGAGGGATCTTCGTTAACTGTTGTTGCTTCTGGATCCAGGGCTTCATCCTCCTTCAGCGCATCAAAGCTGTTTTTAGTTTCTAGAGTTGCGTCTGCCGTGTGGGTGGCCTTTGGGGCCTGGGCTAACGGATCCTTTCGCCTTGTCTGCCTTCGTCGGTTAGTTACTGTCTGAAAATCATCTTCTTTGACTGGTCCCGGCTGCTCAGAGGTTTTGGGACAGCTTTTTGCGAAATGACCGTAAGCATGGCACCAAAGGCACTTAAAAGGAATCTGCTCGTAGTCCAGCTCTTGGATATGGCACCATTCCCCCAGGGAGAGCTTAATGGCGTCCGGAAGACTTTTTTCGAGATTAACCTCAACACAAATACGAGTGCAGGTAAACTGTTCCCCCTTCGGCTCCGCCCTGTCTAGGAAACGCCCAAGCTTATTTCCTATGTCCTCAAGAGAGCTTATCCCCCAGAGATGCAATGGAAGGTGAGGCAGCCTAACCCAAACAGGGGCTGCTGTGATCTCGGCTCCGGGGTTAAAGTCAAGAGTCCAGGGGGCTAAGAACAGCCCTTTCGACCCCATGAAATAGGGACCAGATCTGAAAACTAAATCACGGTCCTCTTTCCTTGTGAAGATGAAGACAAAAAAACCCCTACCTACTGCATACAGAGTAACGTTTCCCTGTATCAACATCTTCCAACGATCATCCATCCATGACTCCACTGTTTTTGGGCTTGGCCATAACCCCGTAAACTTTCCGATGAGGGCATTTTCTGCTAGAAGAAGGACAAGCTTGCATGGGTCCTCTGGATCTAGCTCCAGAGAAGGGATCTCCTCCATCTTCTTAACAAACTTAGACGAGAGAGAAGGCTTGGATTTAGGTCCTGCTGAGCGGACTAACGTTTTGAAAGCTTCCAAAGGGGCTTTTTCCTTTTCGGCTATCGGGACTGGGGCCATCGTAGTAGGCGGCGACCACCAGCAAGCAAGGGATGGAGAAAGTCGCAGAGGCCACTTCTCCAAAACGCAAGCCAAACAAATCCGCAGGCGAGAGGGATCCGCGGCCCTGAAATCCCCTAGACGCTGCTCCAGTAGACGCGCCCCTGCAATTAAAACCAAAGCGCATGCAATCTCAGGCGGGAGGGACGCACTGATACGCCGATCCTTGGCCCTGCATTCATCCCTGGTCGCTGCTGCAGTCGATGTGTCCCTGCAAACAAAACCAGTTCGGAGGCGGCTAGGGTTTAGGCCCTAGCCGCGTTGCTTCCGGCTCGCTCCATTGCATTCCACAGCTAAAGGTGGTGAGCTTGGCTCAGAACGGTTAATTAGGCAGCGAGCAACGACCATGTTCGGGTTTGAACCCGAGACCTGACCGTCATTACATGACCGACCTTACCACTACGCCACACCCACGACCTTCAAAACAATTATTGTTTTAATTAAATTAAATTAAATAGATTAATCCAAGATTATTAATACTTCAAAATTATATACTTAATTTTGAATTTTAGACTTTTCATATCAAGAAACATGATAATATTAAAATCATAAATTAAAATTGTAAATTTATAAATAACACACTCTACTTTTATAGCCTTTATACTTTTTATTTGTTGTCACAGTTTGCTTCCTCGTCTCCCTCTCTTCAGGTGGAGTGCTTGGTGTCACGCGCACTTCTATATAAAGTATTCATGCACGAAATCCCTGATAGCTTCACTTATCTTCATGACTTGATCTTCCAATGGGGCCTCCTTTTCTATCTGCACCTCTAGGAGTTCTTGATATACCTTCTCGAATGCATGCTGCATTGTTTCTACCTTCTATGTGGCCTCATTGCGCTCCTGTTTAACTTTACTATACCCCATCTCTAATGCGACATTTTCTGCCATAACCTTCACTAACTCCTTGGATGTCTTCTATGCGTGCATGCTCATCTCTTGTGTTGCACTCATCTATAATTATTGCAATACATCCATTGGCAGTTGTGATAGTACTAAGTCAATGTGATCTAGTGCACTAACCTATTCTTGCATTTCTGTCATGGGGAACTCGACTGCCCCTATCACTAGCTTAATCAATGTTCGTTCTCCTATGACTTCTAAGGACTGGGAGATTGTTGGCCCTTCCTCTTCAGTCTTGGTAGTGCTTGTTGTTGGTTCCTCCTTCGTCTATCGTCATGGTTCGATGTCTATTGCTTCTAATAGTTCTCGTAATTCTTCCATATGTTCCTGCATGCATCTATTCATCTCTTCTTTTTGTTGTGTTGTACGCTGAAACACATCGTCAATGACTTCTATTACTTGGTCACTTATCTTCTCCAAATCATCCTCTGTCGAAGTCTCGATAACCACTTCCTTAATGAATTTGCTCTTCAGTTGTTGTTGTTCAGGTCTCCTTGTCTTTGGCTCTTTTCTCTTCCTATAATTGCGTGGTGCTATCTGTTGAGTTGTTTCCTCTAGGCCCTTTCCTATATCCTGGTCGTCGCCTTCTTCTTCATCCTCATCAACCTCATGTATTTTCAGTTTTTTCTTCTCTGATGGCCTTATCTATGCTAGTGGAATCTTCCACTCCTCATCCCAATTGACCATAATGTGTCCCATCTCCTCTTCCATCAATCTGTATTGTGTTGGAATCCACTGCTGATCTAGGTCCTTCTTTGCTTGTACGTACATGTGGTGATGCCTTGACTTAAAGTGTGCCACTTCCTTATATGCTTCAACTACTTGAAGGGGTATGTGTGATGTCCTTTAGATGTTGTCTATGATAGTTTCCTTATAAATATAAAATGTGACATTATTGTCCATCTACCACACCTTATGTGTTGTATACCAAAGGTCCTGATACCGCACGGCTAAATAAGGCTTCTCTGTGACTCCCAAAAATTGACTATCATCCAAATCCCTCCAAGCTGATAGTGCAATTAGGATCAATAACCAGGCATAATGGAACTCGGTCCCCTTATCCTGTGCTTTCTCACAGTCAATCAGAAACTGGTCCAATAAGAATGCCACCTAGTTCATTTGGACTCCCTCTACACATCTTTTTGCGGTCGTTATCACTGCTGTTGGCACTTGATATTTTCTACATTTCCTCAACAACTTATAGGCTAAGGCTTGTGTTGCAAACCTTACCATCGGGTCGCATATTCTAGTGACATCCAAACCGTGTTGTCCACAGAATGTATGCAAATTTTCCTTCATGCTCTCAGTGAGAGTTTTCTCATTCTTCTTATAAAAAAAAAAAATATGGGTCCTCCCCCTACGACGAAAGACTAATGATGCACACTATAAAATATATATCAATGGATACTCATCTATTGAGCCACATGTATCCTCCATGCACACAACTTAACAATATTTTTACACATGCATTGATCTCCTGGCTTTGTCCAAAATGGGGTATATCAAACAGGTTTAGAAGACCTTCCTTCTGCAACCCCATAGCCCACACCTGTGGTTCTATGACTATCATTTAAGTCTCATCACTAATATAATTCCTCAGGAACTTGTTGGGTACCAAATCTGGATACTTCTTCTCATCAGTGATGTCATGGTCTACATACTTTAACGTAGGTATTAGACCTAGCATGTCCGCTTCTACAATTACTCCTTTTGGAATCGGTGACTCTACGAGCGGATACTTTGTGTCCCTCTGTAAATGGACCTCTTTTGTTGATGGATTTCTTGGTGGGATATAATCCTTGTGGAATCTTGATTTCGAGGACGATGCCTTTTGTGTTTCTTCAACTATCAGTGACGTTGCGGGCTGACGACACAATTTCTTCAGTACTAACGCTGATGCTGCTGCTACATTAGGTGGTGCCATCTTCCTCTATGACACTAGTCTCAACTTCCAAGTGGTTCTATATTTTGGCTCTGTAACTTCAGACCTGTATGCGAATTATGAATGACAATAACCTTCCCTCGTCGACCCTTTAAGTGCTTTTATACTGCATTACCAGATGTAGCTTCCCTTAGTGCCTAAACTTTCTTCCCAATCCACTAGTGGTTGGCATTCATTACGTGCTTTAATGCTCCATTACTCTGTATCTTCAATGAATTCTCCGTTCCATTATGAAATCTATCAAGATCTTGTGCATTTGATGTTACGTGGTGCCACTACTTCGTCAACATGGTAACTCTTTATTGCATTTCTCTTCATGGTAACTCTTACATGTTATCTATACCATCTCGTCTCTCTGCACAATCTATTCCTTCTATGTGATCTCTTCTCTTTGCACAATCTTTCTTTCTTCGTCTGTGCGCTCTTGTGCCTTCTTCTTTCTCTTTCGCAACATGTTCCTGCTTTTCCTCTTTACATGTTAACCTTAACTTCTTGGACTTTTCAAATTTCAACTTCTTCCTTGAACCATTTTCATACTTTTCCCGTTTTACTTGATTTTTCTTGCTATAATACACTATGATACAAGTTAGTCTATGTAGATCCCCTATTACGCAGAAGGACAACCATCCCTGTACATTTTGAACCGACTCCCACTCACTAGTCCTTCCACGAATTATCCACCCAATTGTTCTAACTGAACAACACCTACGTCAGTCACATATCTGATCACGTATGGCCCTAGCCAGTGCGTCTTGAACTTTCTTGGGTTATGTAACAAATTACTGTCATAGAGCAGTACTAGATATCTTGTCTATAACTTCTTCTACTTGATGTGTCTATCATACCATGCCTTTTCACGTGCCTTCTACACTTGTTGATGGAACCCTCCAATAAATCTATATTCCTCTAACACTAGTAACTGTATTAGTCTTTCTTCTACTATGTTAGAATCTGTAAGGTCTGCCATCGTAACAATGCACATATTTGGTACAAGAAACTCCATAGGCATGACTGCTTCATGACCATATGCTAATCTAAAGAGTGTTTATCTTGTCAATTTCTTCCATGTAGTCTATACACCCAAAACACTACAGGGATCCTTAAATCCCAATCATCTCGTCCTACGTTGCACACCTTGGTCAATGCATTCTCCAGTACCCTAATGAAGGCCTCCACAATTTCATTAGCTTGCAGGTGATATGTAGTGCTCTTCTGATGATGAATCTATAACTCTTCTATCAATGATGCAATTATCTTGTTCAAAAAGTGAGTCACCTAGTCGCTCATCAGTACTTTAGGGCACCCAAACCTTGTGACTATATTCTCGAATAAGAATCGTGCACAATGACCTCATGCAATTCCATCATGCACCTCTGTGAGGATCATTAGTCTCTCATGCTCTAGAACACATCATCACAATATCCCATCTATGCCCAACTTGTATGAATTTCCTGCGATCAACTGATAATCTTCTGCTTTAACCCCTAGTTTCTTCTTCTGTGCTACTGTCATATCAGATGGAGCCATTCCTATGCTCAAATATTGGATAATTTTTGCAAAATGGTCATCTAACATTTGAACCAAGAATAAATGTGCATTTGGTAAAATATCGTCTAGGTTCCCTATATCTTCTCCTGTCAGTATCCATGACAAACGGTCTAGTCTTGCATTCAGTTTCCTTGGCTTCACAATAACTTCAAAATCATACTCCTGGAACAACAATAACCAACTACAGATTCTCCCCCTGAGCACTAGCTTGTTAACTAGATATCTAAGTGCATAATGTTCTATATACATCTTGAAATGGGACCCCAACAAGTAGTGTCTGAACTTCTACGAGGCATAAACCATTTCCAAGTCTTCTCTTTCTGTCATCGTGTAATTCTCCTCATCAGTCAACAACTTCCTGCTACCAAAATAAATTGGATGATCTAACTCTCCCTCTCCTGGCTGAGCTAACACTGCACCGAGCGCTATCGACGATGTGCCCACATGAACGCGAAACTCTTTCTTCCAATCCAGAAACACAAGAATGGGTGAAATTACTAACTTCTATTTCAATACATCCAAACCCTTATGACAGTCTTTATTCCACTGAAACTTAGCTTCTTTCTTCAATAACTTCTCCATTGGACCTGTAATATGTGCATAACCTTTAATAAATTTCCTATAATATTCGGTATGACCCAAATTTTCTCTCAACTGTCTCACTGATTCAGGTGGTGGAAAATTAACAATTATTTCTATCTTAGCAGGATCAAATAACAAACCCAACTTGCATACCACATGACCTGCCAATATCCCAAACAATGCGCAGAAAATATATTTCTTCAAATTTAATGAAATATGATATTGTCTACATCTATCGAGCATCAACCTTAGAGTTTCTATGTGATATTTTAATAGGATAAATACAGTCCAATCATCTAAGTACACTTCAAGAAACTTATGAAAAAAATCCTTAAAGGTTGTGACAACTACTCTAGAAAACACAACAGGTGCATTATTTAACCCAAATGACATCATTGTGTATTGGTAGTGTTGTAGGAAAATCTCCCTGCGGACAGGTAGACCGCCTCTAGAGCTTGACCTTAACCCTAGACAGAAAAGTGCTTAACGTGGACACTGACTTCCTTTCAAATCTGTCTAAACTAATACATGAGAAGGAAGGATAACAGAAGTACCTTTTAATTGACGTTTGTCCCTGCACGCTCCGAGTTGCGCTCCAATCCTTTGCTCCTCGCTGAGTTCTGCAGACAAACAAGATACAACCACTTCCTACTCTATTGATATTAACTTGAAAACAGATCTACCAATTAATGATAAGTTCATGTAACATCAGACACAAACTAGAAAGAAACAGGCCAAGCGTGTCATATTAATGAGAATAACGACAACAATGCTTACAATCGTAGATGCGAATGCGACAGCTTCGTCAAGTCCTCTTCGTCTAACCCTTGCTCAAAAGATCCACAACCTAGTTGATAGTAGCTTCACTGATCACTTCTCCTTTGGCTGATTGTGTGTTTCCTATGAGATCATAGGTTTCATGCTAGCAATTCTTCCCCCTTTTCCACCATCATAGAGCTTGCTTATATAGGTTGGGAGGATCTTAACCTCTTGAGTTATGTTTAGAACAAGTTGGGAACCTCCTCCTTAGATCAGGGATCTGTTGATGAAACCAAGAATTCAAGTACAACTGCTTCCTATCTTCGAAATATCCTTTCCTTATTCTCCTCACCGGGCTAACAACTGACCCAGATTAGGGAGCGCTCCTTCAAAAGGGGCATCAGAGCGCTAGAACGCTCCCAGAGAGGCTTAAGGGGAGAGCCAGCGCTTCAAAAGTGGGCAGCGCTCCTGTAGAGGGGTAAGGGAGCGTTATAACGCTCCCCGAGGCCTTATAGGGGAGCGCCAACGCTCCTAAGGCTACTTCAGGGGAGCGTTCCCTCTCAGAACTCTTAATTGGAAGCCCTCTTCAGGTGTTAAGAGTTGTTTGACTCCAGTAAACCAGTTCTCCCTCTTCAAACCAAGTGCATAAGATGTTTTAAGTTCCTCCTTAGTGTCGTCATCATGGCAGTATGATTCGACAACATTTGTGAAACTTGTAACCAACTTACGATAGTTGCGAAAGTGTGTAAGGAAGTTGCGACACTTACAACAATTGAGAGGCATATGCGACACTTATCCAATTGAGTGATTTTTATGTGTAACAGAATGCCCCCCAAAGTATGAAGTCAGAAGATGTGAACTGATGACTAAAATACTTTGTAGACGTTCAAGCAAGGGTATAGACTCAGAGAACCTGACAGAAGTTGCACACAAACATCCAACAAACATCATAACATATTTCAAAACCCAAGGCAGGCATACATATGCTTGGGTGATCGAGACTTGTAAGGTATGGCCACCATAATATACACTGCGGATCCATAATTGCATTGATAAAAAGGGTATAGCCACCGAAGATACAATGTGGATCTATACTTTGATGACTCGGACTGATCGTAGCCACGAAAGATACACAGTGGATCTACGAGATGACAAGACATAGCCACGACCAATACAAAGTGGATCTATGTAATAGTGCATGCGTTCTTTGTCCAATAAAACTCCTTCGCAACCTGGGCAAAGTATATATCAAAGTGATTACTCAACCCAGGGTCTTCTTACCAATCCCAATATGGTACGAATCTG
The DNA here is from genome assembly GCA_000966675.3 of Picea glauca. Taxonomy (NCBI): domain Eukaryota; kingdom Viridiplantae; phylum Streptophyta; class Pinopsida; order Pinales; family Pinaceae; genus Picea; species Picea glauca. The sequence continues at coordinate 26,718 of JZKD02S1757564.1, read as the reverse complement.
ACCATGTGAATAGATGTCTTGATGTCGAACATGGCATAAACCACTTGATTACCGGTCAATGAGGTAAACTGTTAACAAGTGCGAGGGAGATCACCATTAATGTCAATGATTCCCAAGGTAACTTAGTACATTCCATCGAACGTGAATAGATGAGCTGAGGTCGAACATTCGTGGAATCATTCGATCAGAGGTCAATGTTGTAAACCTACTGTCGAACGTGAGGAGGCCTGCCATTGAGGCATGCAGGTCCCAAAGTACTAACTTGCTTCTAAGTCTAATTCTTGGATAATGTGCTGAAGTCGATAGGAATATCCTCGTCGAGGGAGGGCCTTGATGTATCCCCCATCAACGACACGAAACGAACATAGAGATGTAATTGGTAGATCAAATGGACATGGACTGACATAGGTTTTGAGGCAAGATATTTGGGATGGTTGACTCTCGAGGCAGATACTTCCCTTGAACACTGAGGCACAACAACAAAACATGACATGGACCAAAACTATGAAATGGATATTGTGTCTTGCGTCGGGTGACCCAAAGGAGTGAAAGGAAACTCAAAGGATTGGCTTAGTGCAGAGGTTCAGCGGATTATGATATGTGCAAATGACAAAGTGCCATGTTCAAGGGCGACTCTAAGAAGTGCTGGACGATGTTCTCAAAAGACTTCTTGGCTTGTTCCTTTCAATTTTCCCCCATCTAGATAGATGAGTACCTCTTTTTGATTTAATGAGCTCGAGGAGGATAACACATGCTCGATATAACTCACCTTCGGTAAGTTCCTCTTCCTTTGTTTAACGAACCGGAAGAAGTAAGGGATCGGTCCCATATGGGCCTGTCGATGTGTGCTTTAACGAGTCCAAAGACAGAAAACTCAAAGGTTTTTCGAGATTATAGAGTTTGGAAAAACACTTAAAAGAGAACTCTCTCAGTTCCTTTTTCATACAGTAGTCCAACGAGACCGAAAAAGGGTTAAACTATCGCTCGAAGGATGCCCCTTCTGACCATTTAACAAGTGTGAAAGGAAGCAAGATCACTCGACAATCTTTTCATATTTAGAAAGTCTGAAAAGGGTTTAAAGGAGACTCCAGGAGGGTTCCTTTTTCGTGTGTTCATATCCAGACAGGTCCGAAAAAGAGATAAAATTTTACCCGGTTACGTTCTCATATTGTCGAGCTTGAGAACGAACTAAGACTATGCTCATAAGTGTGACAAGGTGAATAACCGATCAGGACTACCAGGAAACCTGCGATGCCAAAGCTACAATCCAAAGTTTAGTGAAGCCATTACATCATTAGAGAAACTCAAAAATGACCATACCTTATAAAAAATGGAATTCTATAAATAAGAATTGATTTGAAAATTCATTTACCATTTCATTTGCAAGGATTTTGGAGTAGTGGAGAATCTCATTTTGGAGCAAATCTTGTTTTTCTCGCTGCCGGAGCTACGATCGATCATTTCGCTCGCCGTTCAAACTAGGTAGGTTCCCATCCCTTGCTCTTTCAATTGCATGGTTTCAAATTGATTTTCATGGCATTATTTATTTTAAAACATAAAGCCCTAAGTCGCCCCTTTTTGACCAAATCGACCTCCTTTTAAACATCAATAAAATAGGGGGATTCTTTTGCAAAAATGTGTTAGGGAAGGGTTGTTAGGATGTCTACACCCTAGAAATAAATTAGGCAAGTCATTCTTTAGCAAAAGAGCTCATAAAAATTCTCCCCAAAGGCCCACGCACCCCCCAAATCGTTTTTCATTTTAAACATGTTTTAATTATTATTTGGTAAATGTTAAAGGGTGTGGTGGTCAAAAAGAGTGATTGGTTGCTTTTAAATGACATGGGTACTTTGTTTTATGTTTTTTTAAAATCGCCGAAATTATCAAAATGTGAGGAATAATGAAATTCTTGATTTTTCTGTTTTGTAGGTGTCTTCGACAATCATGATTGAATGGAAAGAGAGGGAACATGAGATGGATGATTTAGCCG